>WNNJ02002091.1:0-7500 GCA_012934845.2 Pomphorhynchus laevis
AGTACCATGCACCGAAAAGCTGAAGCCGTCGAAAGGACAGAAGGCATCGGGGTCCGACCTCAGAACGCTACCTTGCGGCAACGCCATCGATCAGTCCCCAAATGCTACCGCCTCCCTCTTGCGACAGCCCGATCAACTCAGTCCTCAGAGCCAATCCTTTTTCCAAAGTTACGGATCTATCTTGCCGACTTCCCTTGCCTACTTTACCCCATCAACTAGAGGCTATATACCTTGGAGACCTGCTGCGGAATTAGGTACGATCAGGAACGAGACTAATATCACGCCCCCAGATTTTTATGAACCACACGATGTGCACGGTGCTACGCAGTAATCGCGTCGCAATACGGCAATTAGTCCCTGTCTCCGAATAACTCGTTTCCAGGGATATGTTACCTAACAAAGAAGAGAGAACTCTTCCCCGAACATCGCATGGCGTCTCTGGGTTTGTCAACGTTACCGTTTTTGCCACATTTCAAAGAAACATGACATAATCCGCATCCTGGCTCGGGAAGATTAACCCGATTCCCTTTCGATTGCGTGAGCTGAAAGCTCCACACTAATCACTGAATTTCACATACTCTTAGGATCGGCTGAACCATGTTCAATTAATGTTCACATGGAACCCTTCTCCACTTCAGTCTTCAAAGTTCTCATTTGAATACTCGCTACTGCCACTAAGATCTGCACAAGCGCCAGCTTCACGGGAGCTTACACTCCACGCTTCAATGCTAACGTCTTCGCCCTCCTACACGTTGATCACTTTTCAATTCTGAATATACCAGACACAATATCAACGGTTAAGCATAGGTTCATGTCTACAGCGCCATCCATTTTCAGGGCTAGTTGATTCGGCAGGTGAGTTGTTACACACTCCTTAGCAGATGCCAGCTTCCATGGCCACCGTCCTGCTGTCAATATCAACCAACACCTTTTATGGCATCTCATGAGAAACGTATCTGGCACCTTAGCTCAACGTTCAGTTCATCCCACAGCGCCAGTTCTGCTTACCAAAAATGGCCCACTTGGCGCACTCTATTCATACTCCCTGCTCAATTAAGCAGCAAGAGAGTTCTTACCCGTTTTAAGTTTGAGAGTAGGTCAAAGTTATTACAGCTCCGATTCCTCCAATCATTAGCTTTACCAGGTAAAACTAATATGCGCACCAGCTTTCCTGAGGGAAACTTCGGAGGGAACCAGCAACTAGATGGTTCGATTAGTCTTTCGCCCCTATACCCAAGTTTGGCGATTGATTTGCACGTCAAAACCGCTACGAACCTCCACCAGAGTTTCCCCTGGCTTCATTCTACTCAGGCATAGTTCACCATCTTTCGGGTCTCAACCTGAACGCTCAGGTGCAGTAGGCAGCAATTACATCTGTGCCACTCATCACTTGTGCTTATCATCAGCGCTCACGCATTTGTTCGCATCTCATATAGAGTTGTTTTCACTTTGCCTTTAAATTTCGTTTCAGAAAACGACTTGCGTTCGAGTTGAACTCCTTAGTCCGTGTTTCAAGACGGTTCGAATGATTCTTAGCAAATCGTGTTGCTCTCTATGAACCTTCAAACGTACAAACAGTCACTGTACAAATTCACGTATGTGAACCGCACATATAAGCAGCGCACATAGTTCGAGGCGTTTTCTAACAATGAAGTAACGATAGCAACTGCATCAGAGATACAGATAACGATACATTGCTGTAGGATACTTCATGAGAAGATCCCGTTCGACAAGATACCGCGCTAACGCAAGATCACCGAGCAACCATAAACATCATCAATTACAGTACTGCGTGCAATGCTATCAACACATTGACATGCATTCAATCAACAACACATAGTACTTGAATGATAAACATTTCTATCACTCAATCATTCGCTTTGCAGAGTACAGTTTCACGCACTTGTGAACTCTCTTTTCAGAGTACTTTTCAACTTTCCCTCATGGTACTTGTTCGCTATCGGTCTCGCAACAATACTTAGACTTGTATGGGGTTTGCCACACAATTTCGAACTGCACTCTCAAGCAATTCTACTCAAACATCGTCACCAGAATGCCATTTTAGTAGTATCACGGGCCTTTCACCCTCTCTGGGTAAGTTGCGTTCAATCAAACTTACACTACACAACAGCATTAGAACGGTAACGACACCAACATCACACTTTTTGATACTAGCAGCATCAAAATTCGATGATGGCCTTTCTATGTTCATTCGCCATTACTAATAGAATCCCAGTTGGTTTCTTTTCTTCCGCTTATTAATATGCTTAAATTCAGCGGATTATCTCACCCGATTTGAGGCCAAATATCGATCAATCACGACGACACTTCACTCATATGATTATCAATACCCAGTTACGCAGAGTTATCGTCCGTGTTTCAAGATATAGTGCAGTTCAGCTAGCATGTTCTACTATATATAGTCACTGATTAGAATTGCTCGCCTGCATTATGCACTTATCGTTAGCAGCGTTATTTAATATGTAGTCATCACTAACACTGTTAATATATTCATATTAATCGACCTCAAACGGATGTAGCTATGAGTTTGACCTCACAGCTGTCATTTGCGTTCAAAAACTATCTGTTCCGTGTGTCCTGCAGTTCACAGAAATTATCACATATGGCAACGTTCTTCCTCGATTTGCGAGCCAAGTGATTCACTGTACACCGACGTTCATTTCTTGTTTTAGCTACCATCAACAAGTAAACGATAGTTCTTGCCTAGCTCAAGAACATTATATTATTGCCACAAATTCAGTTTCAGTAAACAACAGTTTACAATCGAGGCAAGTCATATTCACATGACAATAATAATTAGAACTCCACCTTACCCTTACGTGGAATTCATCATGATCAATCAGTTAACAACAGAAGTAACAGTCAAGATTGTTCCCACCTATACAGGTGGTTTCAGCGTCAATGATCCTTCTGCAGGTTCACCTACAGAAACCTTGTTACGACTTTTACTTCCTCTAAACGCTCAAGCTTGGGCAGCTTCTAGGTAGATCAACAGGGTGGTTAGCCCCGTGACACCTATCCACAGACCTCACCAAATCATTCAATCGGTAGTAGCGACGGGCGGTGTGTACAAAGGGCAGGGACTTAATCAACGCGAGATAATGACTCGCGCTTACTAGGAATTCCTCGTTCACGAAGAATAATTTCAATCTCCGATCCCAGTCACGAAGGCTATTTACGATTCCGCATATCTTCCGACATGCGTAGTGCGCTTTGTGCCCTCCATTGTAGCGCGCGTGCAGCCTCGAACATCTGAGGGCATCACAGACCTGTTATTGCTCTACTTCGTGTGCTTAAGCAACACCTGTCCCTCTAAGAAGCATTGTAACGACGAACAATCGCTACGCTAATTAGTAGGCTAGAGTCTCGTTCGTTATCGGAATAAACCAGACAAATCACTTCACCAACTACGAACGGCCATGCACCGCTACCCACCGGATCAAGAAAGAGCTTTCAACCTGTCAATCCTCACGGTGTTCGGACCGGGTAAGCTTTCGCGCGTTGAGTCAAATTAAGCCGCAGGCTCCACTTCTGGTGTGCCCCTCCGTCAATTCCTTTAAGTTTCGATTTTGCAACCATACTCCCCCCGGAACCCAATCACTTTGGTTTCCCGGAGGGTGCTCGCCAAGCTAAATTGCACTGGCGAATCCCCAGTCGGCATAGTTTACAGTTAGAACTAGGACGGTATCTAATCGTCTTCGATCCTCTAACTTTCGTTCTTGATTAATGAAAACATTCTTGGCAAATGCTTTCGCAGTTGTCCGTCTTGCGATGGTCACAGAATTTCACTTCTAGCACCGCAATACGAATGCCCCCGTCTGTCCCGATTAATCATGACCTCTGCTTTCGTAAACCAACGAAACGGAACCGAGGCCCTATTCCGTCATCCCATGCAGCATTATACAAGCATAAAGCCTGCGTTGAGCACACTAATTTTCTCAAAGTGACATTGACCTTCTACCGCGACACACACTAAAGTGCATCAACGATGAACTGGCATAAAAAGGAGTGAATCCGTGGTAGCGACTCTAGGCCGTCCACGGACCATTTCCTGATGTCCAACGACGAGCGTTTTAACCGCAGCAACTTTAACATACGCTTTTCGAGCTGGAATTACCGCGGCTGCTGGCACCAGAACTTGCCCTCCAATAGATTCTCGATAAAATTCTTTCATTGTTCTCATTTCAATTGCCGAATCAAAAGATTGCGGCATCGCTACTTCTCGTCACTACCTCCCCGATCGGGGATTGGGTAATTTGCGCGCCTGCTGCCTTCCTTGGATGTGACAGCCGTTTCTCATGCTCTCTCTCCGGAATCGAACCCTGATTCCCCGTTACCCGTTACAACCATGGCAGTAATATCGACTGCCATCAAAAGTTGATAGGTCAGACACTTGCAATCAACGTCGCCCGCTCTAGGCGGGGCAATCCGAAAATTTACCCAGAGTCGTCACAATTTTGTTTTCTTGCGAAAACGTTGGCTTTGATCTGATAAATGCGTCCTTTCTTGCGTCAGGACTTTTGTGCATGTATTAGCTCTAGATTTTCCACAGTTATCCACCTGTCATATTGTCCCATAAACTACGACTGATGTAATGAGCCATTCGCGGTTTTCACCATATCTGGTATGCACTTACACATGCATGGCTTAATCTTTGAGACAAGCGTATAATTACTGGCACGATCAACCAGGTATAGACATTTAATCCCGTATCACAGGATTATTTTTCATCATGCTAGACACAACACACTAGGTGTTGCTACATACAATTCAATAATACCACTTCATGAACCCATCACGTTCAATTGATAGGTAATCCTCTCATTGTTGCTCCCCGTACAACAGCAAAAAGTAGTATTTGCTAAATTATCAACGTGTTCCAATCTGCCCAACGTTTATTCACCGTTTATGTGTACCCTTAATCATTGATTAAACGCACTATGTTTATGCACCGCTATCGTTATATGTTGATTAATCAACATCGCTATAGTATACAACTGCCTTTGTACACTTTTCTATGTAACAGTAATCACTGTCACATAACTGACACCTCTTGCATTATTAGTCGCCATGACTAGATGCAATATTTACCCGTATGCACCGCATTTCATTAGACATTGATTCCTCAACATCATTAACCACTTATGTATTGCTAGCCAACCAGTGCATTGCAACACTATCACTTGAGAGCACACACTGCGCACTCTCAACTTTGCTGAAATGTTACAATTCGTCTTTTCACTAAATTTACCAATTTTGTTAGTCTACAATTCGTCTTTTCACTAATTTTGCAAAAGATGTTTACTGTTGAAATGTTTTGCTAATTTATATTATTTAGACGTAAATATAAAAAATACAGTGTACGCTGAATGTTCAATGTGTGTTATAAAATGCAATCACGTATGCAATGTCGTTTCTCACATAATTTCATATATTACGTTAGTTCATCGATTCTCAATTTATTTTAAAATGCAAAATTTAAATATTAGCTCTCATAAATAGAAAGCAATATCATTTACACTGCAAATCGTCTTTTCACTAATTTTGCAAAAACAAATATGATCTAAGTTAAGAGTAGGTTTAACATAATATTATGACTGCAAATTAAAATTTTCCATGGCGTTAGTTAATATTTGATATACGAATAAATTTTTTAAACATATGAATATAATTTTAAAAGTGTTAATTAATATTTAATAAATGTAATTATTTTTTAGTATAGGAATAGATTTATAGACGGTTACAACAATCTTATGTTTAATATTTTCCATCCATCGGTTCGGTGAATATATAAATCAATAATATTAATCTAACGAATAAGCAATATTTTCATCTATAGATATTCATCAAATATTTCAAATTAACAATTGAACAAAAGAGAGATTTCATTCTTGGAAAAAGCTATTTATTAACATAATATTATTCGACTAAAATAATAATCAAATTAAGACTCGATCTACATAGTTACCGTTCGGATATTTACGAAATGAACATAATTTGTAAGTAGAATAGTGTTTATAAAGTATGATAATTTTGATATTCTACATTTCGTCTTTTCAAGGTATAGTACACATTATAGTACAACGCACTAAACATAATAGTACAACGCACTATACATTATAGTACGACAAACTATAACGTATATTAAAATATACATAATAGTGCGGTATTAAAGAAGGTATAGAGTTTAATAATGTAAATGGAACTACACAGAGGTAAGATAATCGGGCATCAACGTGAAGGGGGAATAATGGGTTAGTAAAAACCGTAATAAATAGCGTAGTTCAAAACATTAATTTCAGTAAAAATTTAGAAAAAGTATGTGATTAACCAGTAGTATAATTATAAGGGATCCCTTTGAATACTGTGAACATTTTTATATCAAATATGAGGGGGTAAAAGGGCTTAGTACATGATGTATTGTAGTTCATCTTATATTTCATAATATTGATTCGACTGGACCATTGTTCAAATATGGATAATATTGTTCAAATATAGATAAAGTGTAAATGATTGTTCAAATATGAATAATATTGTTTAAATTTGGATAAAGTGAAAATGATTGACGGGTAAAATATTAATGAAAACTGATTATATCAAATTAATATATATCGGGAGGGGGAATATGTGGTAAGTACAAGCAGTAATACAAAATGTAGTAAATAATATAAAATCAGGTCAAATATTTAAAACATGCAGTATATTCTAAGGTAAACCTTTGAATACATCGAATATTTGTTTATCGGGGACGGGGGGTAAAGGGGTTAGTAGGTAATGAATTGTTGTTCATAATAAATTTAATAATATTGATTCGACTGGGCCAATGTTCAAATATTGATAAAGGGTAGAATATTAATAAAAACTGATTAGATCAAATTAATATATATCGGGAGGGGGAATATGTGGTAAGTACAAGCAGTAATACAAAATGTAGTAAATAATATAAATTCAGGTCAAATATTTAAAACATGCAGTATATTCTAAGGAAAACCATTGAATAATGCGAATATTTGTTTATCGGGGACGGGGGGTAAAGGGGTTAGTAGGTAATGAATTGTTGTTCATAATAAATTTAATAATATTGATTCGACTGGGCCAATGTTCAAATATTGATAAAGGATAGAATATTAATAAAAACTGATTAGATCAAATTAATATATATCGGGAGGGGGAATATGTGGTAAGTACAAGCAGTAATACAAAATGTAGTAAATAATATAAATTCAGGTCAAATATTTAAAACATGCAGTATATTCTAAGGAAAACCATTGAATAATGCGAATATTTGTTTATCGGGGACGGGGGGTAAAGGGGTTAGTAGGTAATGAATTGTTGTTCATAATAAATTTAATAATATTGATTCGACTGGGCCAATGTTCAAATATTGATAAAGGATAGAATATTAATAAAAACTGATTAGATCAAATTAATATATATCGGGAGGGGGAATATGTGGTAAGTACAAGCAGTAATACAAAA
>WNNJ02002091.1:12500-14862 GCA_012934845.2 Pomphorhynchus laevis
ACCTTATGAACGATTCTTGCTAACATCGAAGAAATCGTTATTGGACGCCAATTGTCGAGTTTACGTGCAGCCTCAACCTGTAGTTCGCCATTAATCCAAAGTTTTGCAGGTTTAGGCAGTAATACACTTCTGTGTTCGCGCCACGCGTTGGGCATGTATCCAGCGCTAAGACAGGCGTTGGCGATTACTGTGAGTACCACTAATTCGGGGTCATATCTTCGTAGTAGACTAACGTTTACGAGATCTACACCCGCGGAAGAACGCTGCCCCATACGACTCATCATCATTTGGAGTTCGGTCATAGACACGAACTCATAGAAATCGTCTTCTGGAGCGAATCGTCCTCCTCTATTCTGTGTACCTCGGGGGGTAACAGGTGGTTCACTTGCACGTTGCAGGTCAGGGTTACTGTGAGAATAGACCTGCTTAAAATGTTCCTCGACATTGCTAGCAGAAATCTGGCACTCCAAATTCTTATCACCGCCCAGAATTTCTTTAGCTAGCTTGGCTGTGTCCGAGAAGTAAAGGGCTCGGTTACGTCGCACCATGCATTGCCTTTGCGAAGATTTTGTCCCACCTACTTTCATGTAACACGGAAGGTAGTCAGACATTCCCTCCTTCCTTAGATACTTTGTTCCGTGAGAGCCATTCTTCGCATTAAAGGGTACATATATCTCATCATCTTCTGCGACGTCTGCAATTACTCTGAAGATAACATTGTATTTTTCGGAAGCAGCCTGTAATACCGTTTTCTCAGAGACGCAGTACCCCCGACGAAGCGAGTCTAAGAGCTGGTTAATGTGCAAATTACATGTCAAGTCTTTCGCCAGCTCCTTTGACCACCTTTGCTTGTCAGATTGGATTCGATCAATCAGTGATTTTCTGACAGTGTTAGCCTGCGCAGGGTTCCAGAAAATCAGTTGCGCAATACTTCTGAATATTTGATCTGCACCTTTCTTAAGGGGGACTATACCGAGTCCTAACTGCTGAAGGCGACGGCTTGGGTTGATCACTCTGGCTCTTGAGTACTTAGTTAAGTACAAGGTGTATGCCGTGACCATATCATCAATGTTCCGATTACTCGGAACATCTTCCCATTCCATCGCTGCGCTTTTGATGCTGTTTAGGAAGGCCACAAATCGTGGATGTGCTCGTTCCTCGTTGCTTGCTTGCTCAAGCGCGTCGATTGCTTGTACCGACGTGTATCTGAACGGCCGATCGTTCCTCGTTGCGTCTTCCTCTTCATCTGCCCATCGTATCGATCTTCGTACGCTATTTGAACAGACTGTTTCGTGCGTTGTATCTGCATCTGCGCACGTCTCCGTAGCATCATTAACTTCAGCAGTACTTTCGCGTGATGCGCAGGGTGGGTCGTAATTTACAGTTGCTGCTACTGTAACCCTGCTTTCGTTATTATTAGGCGCTGCATCACACGCCGGACACAAAGGTCTAATTGATGGTTCAGTCGGTGCTGTCGGAGTGTTGTCTGCACCCCTTCGTACTTGCACTTGTGAGTGCTCTTGCGATATGTAAGCATCATCTGCTTGATCGCGTGCGCACTTGACCTCGACGTCTTCGGTAGTTTCCGAGGTAACTGCAGTGGGGTAGTCTTGGCTTGATAGTTTTCCATCACAGTTCTTCACATGTCGTCTCATACTATCAAGCCTTTGGCTTCTAAAGCTACTGCATTTGCTACACTCATACTGTATGACCTCGACGTTGTGCTCTTCAATGAGATGAGAGCTCATTTTGGAGTAGTTGTATCTACTCATGAATGCACGTTCACAGTACATGCATTCAAAAGGTCCTTCAGTAGGGTAGGGCATCACAAGGTTATTTTCAACCCTGGCCACAATAGCCATCTTGCCAATGACTTCGCCAGATACGTTGCTATCTGGGCTTACAGACAATCTCTTTGCGCTAGTTATGCATCGTGAAAAATGAGCGTTTATAGATCGTGAGTTCTCGCTTTCAAACGCGTTGCAGAGTGCGCAACGGTAAGTTACATGCGTAGCGTGCTCACGTTCCACGTGTTCCTCAATTTTTCGACAGCGGGCATTACCGGTGATTACCACGCTGCATGCTGGGCATTCTAGTACTGTGCCCTTAGCGCCAAAGGCAATATAAACAGACGTATTTCCAGAGGTTTGTTGCTGCTGCACTGTTTCATATGACGCACTGTTTGATTTGTCGTCGACATCCCACGGTGTACTGCCGTCAGTTGCCATTATTGCTTGAGAGAGAGGAGTTCCATCAGCCACCGCCTGAAGTAAAGAGCCGCCGTTTTCTGGTTCGCACCTTCCTTGCGGATTGGGGTGCGTATCGTCATGTTCGGTCGGATTTACAACTATTGATGACTGAC
>WNNJ02002092.1:0-96453 GCA_012934845.2 Pomphorhynchus laevis
AGTCCGTGCTCGCCTTCTATAGCTTTATTTGTTGGTCACGTAGCATTTTGTTAACAAGATTACAAGATAAGATACAAAATTACGCTAATTTTGGAATAAAATAACATACAATAAAATAACATACAAGAGATTAATATACACAGAGGATAAATATTACAACTGACCGCTTTGGTGTTTACGAAAATATTAATCTAATATACATACAACGAGGAGAATAAAATCACGAATCAAACGACTATATACAAATGGGTCGAAAAAAAACAAAAGTCTCAAGTTTCCAACCATGTTGCGTCCAACACCGATGATAGAGATGTTTCCAATGGATCTGAACAACAAGTCCTTTGCTCAAACAATGATTGTCACACGTGGGTAAGTATTTGGACTTCAGAATCCCAGGCATCTTGCCTTGCAGACAACGAATTCTACTGTGGCTACTGTTCGGCTAAGATGATAAATACGATGAAGAGTGAAATAGAGAGTCTCAAGACAAATATATTGAAACTATCTGGCAATGCAGCGATGTCCACACATGCCTCTTCGTATTGTAATAAGTCTCAACCTCGATGCCCAATTCTCCCGCATTCGATTGCCTCTAAGAATGCCAAATCTCCTATCTCTTCTACAGGTATTACTATACATCCTTCAATTTTGCCCAATCAATCAGCTCAATCTTCTGATGTTACTGTCATTGACCATTTGCAACCCAGTATTTCTTTTGTCGTATCAGATAAATCACCTTACATTTCTACCCCTCATTGCGTTTCTACGTCATCATCAGATAATCCATTATCAGATAATCTGAAGGAGCCGCAAATTGTATCGCAGCAAGATGGATTTTGTCAAGTTTATGATAAATCTACCGATACAGTGACGGAGCCGCAAATTGTTACAACTAATGTATGTTCACTCCCCGACACCCCACGTTCCGTCCTTCCTGTCTCGTTTCTCAATAACTTGCATCCATCAATAAAATCACCTCCACCAACCTCCACTATCCTTCCACTCATAACCTTTCCTCACATCGCTTGCCACCCTCTTTATTATCATTATCCTCTATGTCTCCCGTCGTCAAACCAAATCCCTCCAAATCATCAAGTGACAGCTCTTCTATCGTGATCTCACCTACTCACGTCAGTCGTCCTCCTTTACAGAAGCGCTTTGCTTCTCGCGATCGTTGCGTCATTGTTACTAATATCACGCCTTCTAACTCCTTATCTCCACAAGCACGTCTGGACCACGATGTTTCCGCCTTCAGATCCATCCTCTCGTCTATTGTTCCTGCGGATAAACCATCCTTTTTCAAGGACATTTCTCCAGTCGCATTCATCCGTCTAAACAAATCTTCTCAATCTAATCCTTCCCAGCCCCCTCTCCTAAAAATTGTTTTCAAGCATTGCTCTCACGCGTCTTCTGTCCTCTCTCAACGATTCAAACTCATGTCATCTTCAACCACTCGAATTTTCCCCGATCGCGCCCCTTTCGAAATCGCTCAAATCTCTTCAGCCCGCATCGAAAAACGTCGTCGCGAGGAAAACGGCGAAACTTCACTCGCCATCCGAAACATAGACGGAAATTTTCAAATTGTCCACACCCGTCCAAAAATTCGATGGCGCTCCATCTCTCCTATGTGTCTTCTCCACTAGTCTCTTTCGCCACAGCACACGGTTTCCGCCTCGGTCTCCTCAACACTAGATCTATTCTCAATAAATCCGATCTTATTCTCAACCTATTCACCAAGCAATCCATCGATCTCTTCTGCCTCACCAAATCCTGGCACTCAGATTCCGACGACCTCTCCATTCGCCGTCTGCTCTCTGCCGGTTGCTCCCTAGTCGAATCCGCCCGCCCCCTCAGCTCATGCCCTTCTAAATCCTCTAATCATGGCGGCATCGTCGCATTCGCGCGTCACCCAGCGTCTCTTCGCAAAATCAATCCCCCTTTCAGTCCTTGCTCTTTTGAATTGCTCATTTGTCGTTATTCTAACCCGATCACTCTAGATCTCGCCATTGTATACCGTCCTGGTTAATCAGCTCCTACAGCCTTATTTTTTACCGAACTCGCTGACCTCCTTTCTCATTGTTCTTTGTCCTCAATCCCTTCACTCGTTCTAGGCGACTTCAATATCCGCCTAGACCGCCCCTCTTCCACAGATTTTATCCGCTTTATCAACATTCTATCCAACTACAATTACAAACTAATCTCCACTGCCCCCACACATATACTTGGCGGGGCACTCGACATCATCGCTGCCCCCGATCATTTTGCTGCCCACACCTCACTGTCCATCTCTGATCCTGGTCTATCCGATCACTTTCTTATCACCCTTGATCTCGCTCGCAACCACACCCCTCCTCACACACCTACAATCCTACGTCGCCCTTGGAGAAATCTTGACATTTCCCTTCTCCGCTC
Source organism: Pomphorhynchus laevis (assembly GCA_012934845.2). Classification (NCBI taxonomy): domain Eukaryota; kingdom Metazoa; phylum Acanthocephala; class Palaeacanthocephala; order Echinorhynchida; family Pomphorhynchidae; genus Pomphorhynchus; species Pomphorhynchus laevis. The sequence goes on from WNNJ02002092.1 coordinate 2,413, forward strand.
TGCCTTACTCAAATCGTCTCTATCATTACCCACAATAACATATTCATCTCCTCACGATCTCGCCTTTCTTTTCGACTCTGAACTCACATCCACTCTCGATATTCTCTTGCCCTTCAAGTCTCACCCACACCGTCGCTTGCACCGTGCCCATGGTTTGACATCCAATGCCTACTCTCAAAGCGTCGACTCCGCCATGCTTTTCGAGTCTATCACCGCTCTCTCAGACGCGATTTCCGCTCGATCACTCCGTCTTTCCGTGATTCCTATCTTGCACTTCGCCGGTCTCATCTCAACCTACTACGTACCAAATGCAACTCCTTCTGGCAGCATAAAATAATCACTTCATTCAACTCTAAGACTCTCTGGCATACTTTTAACTCAATCCTGGCTCGTTCCTCTACGCCTTGCAACATCAATGCTAATGATTATTCGTCATTTCTCCAGACTAAAGTATCCACGCTGCTCTCTCACACCCCGGTCTCCATCCTATCCCACTCTGCCCAGTCTACTCTCATCTTTCCGGAACTCTTTCATCTTCTCCCTGTATCACCTACAGAAGTATCATCTGTCCTCATGTCCTTGCCCAACAAAACCTCACCTGCCGATCCCCTGCCTACCCACATATTAAAATCTATATGCTCATCGATATCCCCATTTCTCACAACCTTGTTTAACTCGTCCATCCGTAGTTGTATCTTCCCTTCACACTGGAAATCCGCAATCGTTCGTCCCCTCCTTAAGAAACAAATGCTCGACCCCTCCCTTTTTTCTAGCTATCGCCCCATTTCACTACTCCCTACTCTTTCTAAGCTCTTAGAACGCCTCATCTTAATACAAATCAACGCTTATCTCTCTTCATCCAATCTGTACCCTCCTTTCCAATCCGCTTTCCGCTCTAATCACTCGACAGAAATCGCATGCATAAAAGTGTACAACGACTTACTCATTTCTCGAGACAAGGCTCTATATAGTGTTCTCATCTCCCTCGACCTCTCCTCCGCATTCGACATTGTCGACCACTCCGTCCTCCTTTCTCGCCTTCGTTATGATTACGGCTTTTCTTCCTCCTCCGTAGCTTGGTTCGCCTCATATCTATCCGACCGTTCCTTTCGCGTCTGTTCTAATTCATCATCCTCCCATCCCTATTTTTTGCGGGGTTCCACAAGGTTCAGTCCTAGGTCCCTGCTTTTCTCTCTTTTGCTTGGCGATCTCTCTCCATTTATCAAACCTTACTCCTTTAACGTCATGCAATACGCCGATGACATTCTAATCTATGCTCATGCACCCGCAAATCGCATACACGACATCGCCATTTCTGCCTCCAACTGTCTCTCTTCTATCTACAAGCGTCTCTCCAATCTCCATCTCGTTCTAAACCCCGAAAAGTCCAAAATAATGTGGATCCTTCCCCGTAAACCAAGCATATCTCCTCCCATTGTATCTTTTGCCTCATCGATCATCCCCATAGTCCACAATCTCACTTTCTTAGGCTTCCATTTCGATGATCACCTTTCCCTTAAACCCTTCGTCCGTGACAAGGTCCGCTCGTCTAACTTAATTCTTCGTGACATCCGCCGTATCCGCCCCCTTATCGACTTCCGTTCTTGTATGTCTCTTCTTTCATCGCTTCTTTTCCCTAAAATCGATTACTGCCTTAGCCTTTTCGCCAATTCTCCAAAATCCATCATCCTACCCCTACAACGAATAATCAACACCGCCGTTCGAGTGCTCTTTCGCCTCCGTCGCTTCGACCACACATCCACATATTTTGCCCAACTCTCCTGGCCCACCATCCACATCCGCATCAAACTCCGCCTTCTTCTCATTACTTTTCGTCTCATCGCTGTCGGCTCCCATCGTTCATCAACCTTCCTTTCTTAGACGATACTCGCCCTACCTTGCTATCGCTTCGTTCCTGTCATACCCTCTTACTCCACGTTCCTAATTACTCCAACAACTACGGTCTCCGATCCTTCCTCGTCGCCGCCTCACTCGCCTGGAATCAACTCCCTCTCGACGTCCGTTGCGCTCCCTCTTTTATCACATTCAAACACCTTCTCCGTTCACACCTTCTCGACGCCTGATTCACAGTTTTGTTTTTGTTGTGGTCATGTAAGCGTGCGCTGGCACGCATTTGCCACGTTAAAATAAATCTTTTTTTTTTGTATTGAAAACACTCACTTAGCATTCGCTGATAATCTTAAAATTTTCACTACTATACGAGATATTAATGACTATAAATCTTTATATGCAGACTTGGATCGAGTTCATGATTGGTGGCGCTCTACTGGTTTATATCTTAACGTTGATAAGTTTATACTTATGAGGATGTGTAAAAATCCAGTAATTTTACATATCATATCGGCGATGTTCTTCTCACTAAACTATCACATCATAGGGATTTAGGAATTATCGTGCAGGCATCATTAAAAACTAAACTTAATAGTGAAAGAGCAATAAAAAGCGCTACTCGTGCTCTATATATTGTAAAGAACTCATTCCTTAAGATTACCACTAATGTCTTTAGAAATTTGTTTAACACGTTGGTTCGTCCGCATTTAGAGTATGCAATTCAGGCTTCTTTCCCGGTCACCAAACAAGAAAGGACAGCTATTGAGTCAGTCCTAAGGCGAGGTTCTCGTTTATGTTTTGAATGCGAGTTTGGATTATGCATCTCGATTAGATTTGGTAAGAATTCAACCGATGTCATCACGCTTTTTGTTTCTTGACTTGGATTATGCATCTCGATTAGATTTGCTAAGAATTCAACCGATGTCATCACGCTTTTTGTTTCTTGACTTGATGGGAATGTATGCGCTTGTACACCGGTTGGACAGTTATTTGAATTGTTCGATCACATTACGTTCATCGAATTTGAGAGGTCACAGCAAAGCTGTATATAAAACAAGGCATGATAGGGATCCACAATGCTGGAGACTCGCACAGGGTACTTAATATGTGGAATTCTTTGCCTGAGGAAATTGCTTCCGCCCGGAGTTTGCATTTGTTCAAAAAATTATTAAAGACATGGATCATCAAGAAGACGAGAAACGATTTATGTACATATTTGCAGTGATTTCTTCCTTTTTGCTTGTTGATATATTTTTCTTCGTTTCTTATTTTTTAGTTTCATTTTCTTTTTTTCAAACTGTGATCAGACAAAATATCCTTATGGCTAAGCCTTGTAGGAATAATAATATTAGCCAGTTGCTTGATAAATTCTTTACTCTTGGTCCTGATGATATATCTACATTTCTATTCAAAACCTTATCAAACTACTTGGCCCCTTTGCTTGTCGATATTTTTCGGAATAGTCTTATCACTGGACGTGTGCCCGACTTGTGGAAATCTGCGATTATTGTTCCTGTTCCAAAAAAACCATTCCGACTTGTGGTGATTATAGACCAATAAGCCTGACGAGTTCGATTCGTGAAGTCCTTGAAAGATTAGTCGCTCGTAGAATTTGAAGCTACTTAAACACTCATGCAGTCATAACGTCTTCTCAGTACGGATTCCGACACGGTAGACATGGCTGTCTAATTTACTAACTGCTCTCGAAATGTGGACTGAGGCACTTTGTTTTGGCAATTCAATTGATGTAATTTTTATTGACTTTTCGAGAGTCTTCGATCGAGTTCCGCATGAAAGTTCGCTTAGCTTGTTGTCTCATTATGGAGTTTCTTCGTTGCTGTGTAGGTGGATCGGCGATTTTCTCCATATTAGATTTTTTAAAGTTAGAGTGAAAAGCCATTTATCATCATCCAAACGTGTAAATTGTGGAATTCCGCAGGGTATTGTACTCGGTCCTCTTTTCTTTATTGCTTACCTTAATGACTTGTTGTTAATAATCCAGAACCCGTGCTTGGCTTTTGCGGATGACCTCGAACTTTGGTCTGTTAATATCAGTGATACGTATGGTCGGTCCCTACAGAACGACCTTGATCAAATACACAAATGGAGTGTAGCTATGGGTATGATACTGAACTTTGATAAATGTGTTCATATGAAGCTAGGAAAAAGTAATCATGATCGTGAATTTCGATTAGGGGTTCATACACTCGAAGTTGTATCTGAGTGTAGGGATTTGGGTATAATTTTGCGCAGGACATTGAAAACTTGCTCAAATACTGACTTTATTCATAGTAATGCAATGAAAGCTATGTATTGCATTAAAAATCCGTTTGCAAGGATACGCCCATTAAGTTTTAAGAGACTATATTGAGCGTTGGTTCGTTCATACATTGAATATTGTATCCAAGCGTTATTTCCATCTACTAAGGCAGAAATCGCGAAACTTGAGTCAGTGTTTCGAAGAGGCTCTAAATTGTGTTTCCAACTTGCGTATTCATAGACCGCTTCGCTTTCTTACAACTGTTTTCAATGCGTCAAAGGTTGATTTACCTAGACCTCATTGCGACGTGGTAGACGGTTCATTCCACATAAGAATTTCCTTCTCACTATGTGGAGATTAGTTTTTGGGCCGCTTCTTTTCACCCTTCTTCAACCATACTCCGGGCCTATGTCATTTAGTATATTACATACTGTACGTAAATCTCGAATACGGCCAACGAAGTTTGCATCGTCCGCGAACCACCGCTGTTTGACGTCAGGAACTGCTTTCCGAATTTCCATAATAAGAGGCATCGATGCCATAGCAAAGCCGGCCTTCGCGAAGGGATCGCCTTGTGTGAAACCTTCAGTGCTGTAAGTACTGTCGCCTCCGAGTACAAGTTGAGAGGGTGAGGTATATAGGTTTTTGAGAACAGTAGCCATCGATGGAGCAATAAATTTCATGTTATGCAAGGCGGCAATCCGATTCATGGAATTAAACGCGTTCTTGGCGTCTATTTCTAATATGCATCTATCGTGTCCCTTCTCGAATTCCTCTCGCGGCGAATGAATTGCAAATTCAATACCCCCGCGTTGGCATGCACATAATTGTTCGTTACCTGCCACATCATGAAGATCCGGCCTTATCTTGCATAATATCGTTTTAGAGATTATACGTCTCGCAACATCGCAAACGCCAATGGGTCTAATCCCACCATTTTTTTTGCTCAGAGCGATAAGCTTACCTGCGGTAAATGCTTCCAGAGCTTCGGGATATATATCTTCAGTTGCTAATCTTATCCCGAAATCTGCAAGTGATCTTGCTAAAGTTTGAGAATGAACTCCAAAACGACTCAGAAGTTGAATCCACATGGTAGAGTCTAATCCGGATAGACCGGCCCCACCTTTCGTTCTTCTAGCTGCGCGCATAATATCCGTCGCTTCGATATCGCTAAATTCAACTGGGTAATGAGGTTGTGTATTTGGAAGATGATGCTGTAAGAGTACTTTTTGATCAGGAATCTTTGCAGCTGGGTGTAGATCCTGCAGAATTTCTCTGACATATCTTCCATTAAATAAAGAGGCCGGCTTTAGGACAGCAGATGAAAACGTTTCTTTCAAGACAACTCTACTAGCATGTACTTTACTTCAACTTAATAAACGACAGTAGGCTTTTTTCCAATCTTCATGGGGGATTTTCGTTACTCTTTGAGCTAATTTCGACTGTAAATACTGGGATTCTTCAAATAATTCTCTGAATTTTTTTTCGTGCCAAAGTTGCAACCTCCGTTGTAAAGCCTTGCGTGTTACTGAAACTTTGCTTGAGTTCACGGATTGAAGAATAAGCTGACAAAACGCGACTGTCGTCTTGAGTGCAGATTTTTCATCTGCAGCTTTATTCGCCACACTGTCGTAAAACGAAGCTAATATATTCACGAACGTGTTGCTTGCCGAGCATTGAGGTAGGTGAAATAGATTTGGTCTCCATTGCAGTACCGTTTGATAAATATTGGTCGGATTGTAAAATGAAGCATTATCGTGTATGATGCTTACATTGATGGGCATCCAGATAGAGTTTACCTCAATAGTGGCTCGGTCACTTCTTGTCAGAACTTGCTCATCAAAATGTGTTACTTGACCCTCTTGTGATGGAGTGATGGAGTCGTACCGTTTATTAGAGCAGTTTGGTGCCCTGCAGTTTGTGCAAGAACGTTTTGCCTTGGCACATTTGCATCCCTTGCACTTGACCGTCTGCCCGTTACACGTGCAACAAAAGATTACGTTCGAGGGTTTTCCCTTAGTCATTGACTAACAGCTTCAACTGCGCACCCCGGGAAATGCCCTGGGCGTACGGCTTCGTTGTAGTTATAATTGTAAGTAGTTACTGACTGTATGTATGTTAGATTATAAGAGTGCTGCTTGCTGTATTTACTTTAGATTGTATGTTATTTATCTCAAACTTTATTTTAAGGTAAAATAAAACTTTATTTTGTTGATACGACATTATTATTTTCTGCTAATTTTCAAGCAAGTTTAATATTTTTTCATTTTTATAATAATGAATAATAAATCAACAAAAAATTATTAAAATAGTAAATAAAATACATTTAAAATGTTAAATTTACAATATACAAATCAACAAAAAATATTATTAAAACTAAATTTAAACAATTAACCTAAAGATTTTATGGGTAAATAATAAACAATATGCTCTGTATTAGAATAAGGTACACCAGATAATCAAATGTCATTAGAGAAAAATCTTCATTAGCTTGTATTTGGCCTCGCTGATATGTTGGGTCGAAGAATAGGGCCGAAACCTGATAGCGTATCAGTTCCTCCTGGTGACCTCTAATACTTATTCTAATACATCGTATGCTATTTTTGTTGTTGTTGTGGTCATGTAAGTGTGCGCCGGCACGCATTTGCCACGTAAAAATATATCTTTTTTATTCCTAAAAAGAGCTGGATAAATAATTAACATACAAGAGTAAAGAAAGCAAAGAATAAAAAAATTAAACAGCTTAAACACACAATCTAAAGTAAATACAATCAATCCAGTTCTAGATCAATCCAGTTCCAAATCAATCCAGTTCCAGATCAATCCAGTTCCAGATCAATCCAGTTCCAGATCAATCCAGTTCCAGATCAATCCAGTTCCAGATCAATCCAGTTCCAGATCAATCCAGTTCCAGATCAATCCAGTTCCAAATCAATCCAGTTCCAGATCAATCCAGTTCCAGATCAATCCAGTTCCAGATCAATCCAGTTCCAGATCAATCCAGTTCCAGATCAATCCAGTTCCAGATCAATCCAGTTCCAGATCAATCCAGTTCCAGATCAATCCAGTTCCAGATCAATCCAGTTCCAGATCAATCCAGTTCCAGATCAATCCAGTTCCAGATCAATCCAGTTCCAGATCAATCCAGCAAATTTAACAGTTTTAACGCACAAGGACGTCAATGGGAGGACGAAAGAAGACAGCTACGACCGACACCAACTGTGCTCAACTACAAGTGCAGTGCTCGATACACGAATGCAGTGTCTGGACTACAATCGTATGCGACAACAGCAAGTTCTAAGAAGACTTTATATGCGGCTTTTGTGCCAACAAACTCATACTCGTCCTCTCCCATAAGAACATATCAACCTTCAACGTGTCCACTCAAACCACTCCAGTCGTTTCTGATATCCTTTGTCAACCCACTGATCCTGTCATCACATGCACCTTTAATCCCTTGTCTTCACTTCCCTACACCCCCTTGTATCTTCCCTTCTGGCTCGTTTCTCAATAACCTACATCCCTCAATCAAAATAACCTCCACCGACCTCCACAATCCTTCAACTCATAACTTTTCCACGCATCGCTCACCACCCTCCCTATTATCCACATCCTCTTTGTCTTCCGCTGTTAAACCTACTCCCTTGATATCATCAACTGCCAGCTCTCCTATCGTGATCTCTCCAACTCACTTTACTCGTCCTCCTTTACAAAAACGCTTTTATTCTTGGGATCATTGCGGCATCGTCACTAATATAACTACTTCCACCTCTTTGTCTCCACAAGTACGTCTCGACCACGATGTTTCCGCATTCAGATCTATCCTCTCGTCTCTTGTTCCTGCGGATAAACCATCCTTTTTCAACAACATCTCTCCTGTCGCATTCATCCGCCTAAATAAATCTTCTCAATCTAATCCTTCCCAGCCCCCTCTCCTAAAAGTTGTTTTCAAGCATTGCTCTCACGCGTCTTCTGTCCTCTCCCAACGATTCAAACTCATGTCCTCCTCAGCAACTCGCATTTTCCCCGATCGCATCCCTCCGAAATCTTTTAACTCTCATCTGCCGCATCGAAAAACGCTGTCGCGAGGAAAACGGCGAAACATCTCTCTATCTGAAACATAGACGGAAATTTTCAAGTTGTCCACACTCGCCCAAAAATTCGATGGCTCTCCATCTCCACTATGTGTCCTCTACGCTAGACCCTTTCACCACCACACACGGTTTCCGCCTCGGCTTCCTCAACACTAGATCTATTTTCAATAAATCTGATCTCATCCTCAACCTATTCATTAAGCAATCCATCGATATCTTCTTCTCTTCTGCCTCACTGAATCTTGGTACTCCTATTCCCCAGTCTACTCTCATCTTTCCGGAACTCTTTCATCTTCTCCCTGTATCACCTACAGAAGTATCATCTGTCCTCATGTCCTTGCCCAACAAAACCTCACCTGCCGATCCCCTGCCTACCCACATATTAAAATCTATATGCTCATCGATATCCCCATTTCTCACAACCTTGTTTAACTCGTCCATCCGTAGTTGTATCTTCCCTTCACACTGGAAATCCGCAATCGTTCGTCCCCTCCTTAAGAAACAAATGCTCGACCCCTCCCTTTTTTCTAGCTATCGCCCCATTTCACTACTCCCTACTCTTTCTAAGCTCTTAGAACGCCTCATCTTAATACAGATCAACGCTTATCTCCCCTCAATCAATCTGTACCCTCCTTTCCAATCCGCTTGCCGCTCTATTCACTCCACAGAAATCGCCTGCATGAAAGTTTACAACGACTTACTCATTTCTCGAGACAAGGCTCTATATAGTGTTCTCATCTAAAGAGACATCTCCTCCGCCTTCAACATTGTCGACCACTTTGTCCTCCTTTTTGGCTTCACTCGCCTGGAATCAATTCCCTCTCGACGTCCGCCGCCCTCCCTCCTTTATCACATTCAAACACCTCCTCCGTTCACACCTTCTCGACACATGATTTACATTTTTGTTTTGTTGTGGTCATGTAAGCGTGCGCTGGCACGCATTTGCCACGTTAAAATAAATCCTTTTTAAATCAATGTTGTGTGTAGGAACGACCAGGCCACATGAACACCGACTGATCTAGCACAAGGCCATCTTACTAGACTCAGCATTTCATTAATTGCATCGTAATCCGCATTCATAAAACCAATAGATTTTTAAAATTGACTATACGCGAAATATGACCAGGTAGGATGATACGTAAAGTGCAGTGATCGCTGGAGCCTAATGTCGGACCGCAAGTTAATGACTCAACGACAGAATGATTGGTACATAGGCATAAATCTAGCAGGCAATGACTTTTATTATGGATACGAGTATTTCAATGGACAAGCTGACAGAGTGTGAGCTCATTGAATACATCAAGTAAGGCTGATGATTCTTCATCACACCCCTTGATCGCGGTATAAGAGACCCAATCGATATTTAGAGTGTTAAGATCTCCGCAGATTAAGATATCCACATCGCCGGAACAGTGATGTTTCAACGACTTGATGATGAGTGGTGTTTTTGATCAAGGACTACGATAAACAATACAAATGCGATAGACCTTACCTCGTTCCTTTATCACTTCAATCCACAAAAGCTCATTTCCATAATCGTCAGAAGACGACTCTATTACGTTATAAACAAAATTGTCGCGTATATAAGCAGCTACACCGACACCCTAGAGATTTTTCGATCACAGCTAACTATCGTATAACAGTGAATACCAACTTCAGAATCCAGAATATTACAATTTAACCACGTTTCAGTGAAAAACAGCATGTCGAGATTTCCATGATGTACTATTGCTTTAATTTCATCTAACTTGTTAAACAAACTCAAAGCATTTGAATAGAGTATGTAAAGGCCAGCTTTGGTAGATGTACAGGGAAACTTGTGGACATTTGATTTTTGAGAATTCATACAATCGAACAACGAGGATAAATCCGAATGATTGACCGTTAGTAACGAGTTACAGAGTCTACAGTTGAGTTGGGAATGCGTGCGACACAGAGACGTTCGATATCCTGTAACGAAATGTCTCGAGAGCTGTTGATAAAAAATCGAGTGGAGACTCTGCGTCGCACAACCTGAAAATTTCGGATTATAAGATTTTCTTCACCATTCATTCGACGCTTGGCCATCTCACGTTTGGCAGTAAACAACTGTTTTCTGTCCTCTGGAGATAAATCTTTCAAAAGACGAATACTCAAACCTCTTAGAAGATGACTGTTTCGTAGTATAAGTGAACTCATTACGGTGGAGGCAAGAACAACTTTGAGTAAACGAGGTCGACTATCTGATTCTTTTTTACCAAGGCGAAATAAATTTACTACGCGCAAATCCTTTCGAACTGTGGCAGAGCAGTTTTGCAAAACACACGAGAGGATTGATTTAACTGCATTGACATCATGCTGAATACGTAAGTCATTGTTAACGGCAGATGACTCGATGAGGTTTGCAATAAGCACACAGTGAGCCATATCAGAGAGTGTGCGCGAAGAAGGGTTAGAATTAGAAGGAACTCTCTCACTATTAGGAGCGGTATTCTGTGACGAAGATGGCGAGATAGAAGTCAGCTGTAAATTAGGGCGGTGTGACGTAGGAACTGGCAGCTGAGCTAAATTTACAAGGGACCCAATACCACGTGGATAATCTTATGATGACGTAGAAATGCAATGAGGTGTAGAAATGTAAGGTGATTTATCTGATACGACCAAATAAATACTGGGTTGCAAATGGTCAATGACAGTAACATCAGAAGATTGAGCTGATTGATTGGGCAAAATTGAAGGATGCATAGTAATACATGTAGAAGAGATGGGAGATTTGGCATTCTTAGAGGCAATCGAATGCGGAAGAATTGGACATCGAGGTTGAAACTTATTACAAGACGAAGAGGCATGTGTGGACATCGCTGCATTGCCAGATAGTTTCAATATATTTGTCTTGAGACTCTCTATTTCACTCTTCATCGTATTTATCATCTTAGCAGAACCGTAGTCACAGTAGAATTCGTTGTCTGCAAGGCAAGATGCCTGGGATTCTGAAGTCCAAATACTTACCCACGTGTGACAATCATTGTTTGAGCAAAGGACTTGTTGTTCAGATCCATTGGAAACATCTCTAACATCAGTGTTGGACGCGACATGGTTGGAAACTTGAGACTTTTGTTTTTTTTCGACCCATTTGTATATAGTCGTTTGATTCGTGATTTGATTCGTTTGATAGTTCTAAAAATCAATGAGGACTAGGAATCCGCAGCCAGAGGGTAACTTTTCTGACTCCAGAGAAATGTGCAATCATCTCTTGAAACAGCTGGGTATCGATGATAAATCTATCTTCTTTTGTATAATATTTATTGTATTTACTTTAAATTGTAAGAACTTTAATAACCAAGACACTTTTTTTGTGCTGAACATTTTTTTAATTTAGTTGTCAATTTATGTTTTTTTCATATATTGTTCTGTCTGAATGTAAATCATGTAGATGCTGAATTGTTGTCTTTTTATTTATAACTGAATCCAGTTTTTGTACTCCAGTTCTAATACCTCGATTATTTATCAACCTAGTTTTTCACCAACTTTTGAATATCATTAATGAGTCCAACTTGTTTTTTGAAGTAAGCGGTTTTCGTTCTCGCTGAGAAAATAAGCTTCCTCTATAAGATTGGTATATTGACCATCTTCCTACATTTGTAAACGTCTGACAGTTGTCTCGCGGCAATCACTTATTTTTCTATATGGTATTCGCTGAAGAATTATTTGACAGAAAGACGATATCAATTTTAGTATCGATTCACTTCTTTTAGAATCATCCACAAATTCGTTAATGAATGAAGACAGCATTTCAATAAAATCCTTTGTGGCATTACACTTCGGCGGTGTCATCAAATTCGGAGTCCAATGAATAATCTCATCAAATAATGCACGTGTGAATTCGGATCTAAATCATAATTATACTTGTACATACTTGATTTGTTATACGTATAAGTCAAGCAAGTTGAATGATTACATCGTGTCTCCTCACAGTTCAATAATTGAGATGTATTTTTACGAATAGCGATAATGACGGACTGAAGTTACCTTGATTGCATTTAAATTTTTTTAATATCCTTATCAATCACTATGGAACTCTTATTTGTGCGACAATTCTCATCACTTTGTACCTCGACTGTCCTTGGATCATTCACTATGAAACTTCTGTTTGAGCAACAAGCCGCATCACAGTTAAAACATGATCTCTTCGCTTTTCTGCATTTACATGACTTACAAATTGCATTCTGACCGTTGCATCCGCAGCACTTTCTCCCTGAAGAGGGTACTCCTCTGGCATTACTCCTCTTGGCAGACAAAACTTTTTTGTAGGTACGTTAAGAAATCTCAGAACTTTAGCCACTGAGGATGTTCACAATTGCACTCGATCTGAAAGCTGCACGATTGTAAGTAGTAGTTAGCAAGATAGTTTAAACTATTGTATGTGTTTTTATCTCTCAAACTTTTTTTTCATTATTTAATAATATAATAATAATTTATTAATCAATTTATAACAATTGACTTTTATTTAAAATTTTAATTTTTAATTTTAACTTGATATACATATTAATTGTATAACATCCTTTATAATTATCTATTATTTACTTTTATTTTTGATTTATATATAGTATAAAATACGTATACTCAATTATCTGATCCGATTCGTGTAGATGGCTGAAACATATATGATTAAGATCTCTAATCACTGAAAATTATTAGTTTTTTTCCTACTGAATAATGACGCCAATATATAGTCGCCTCAACAATAGCGAATGCTTTTGGTTCTACATCTGGTTGACTATTTTCTGTTTTAGTTAAAACTTGTCAAAATAAAGCAACTGGTCGTTGATGTTGCGATAGGATACCCGAAATTGCAACTCCGGAAGCATCATTTTCAAGAGCGAAAGAAAGATCTTCACGAACTTCCACTATTCAATCACGGCTTAGCGCAGTACGAACCTATTTAAACGAACGCACAGCTTCTTCGTTAAATGGGAAGTTTTCAGTTTACAACAGGCGATAGGACGAAATTTATCGGAAAATTTGGAAATATATGCGCTGTTTATCTTTTGGCGTGCTTGGTAGTTCATCTGCAATAGTGGTTGTATACGAATGAGATCAGATTTAACACACCCATTAGATATCAAATATCCCCGTAGACTAATTTGTTTGACTTGAAATAACTGATTTCTTGTTGTTTATTTTGATGTTATACTTGTTTACAACTGATAAAAAGGTTTTAAGGTTAGCACCCTGAGCTAGTTTGTTCATATCAGTCACTAAAACATCGTCCAAATAAGCATATTCGGTCAAAAGATTTTCAGTTTTGATGATACTATCAATTGCACGTTGAAAAGCCGCGACAAATTGTTAAATATAAAGGGCATACATCGATATTGATAAAGGTCGCATGTGGATTCGAACGCAGTATATTTCATTTCACCTTCAAGTAAGGGAATTTTATATGCATCCTTTAGATCCAAGACGCTGAATCATTTGTACTTAAAAATTTGGTCGATGGGGTCACCTATTCTCGGTAACGAATAAACATCGGCACAAGAAATTCGATTAATCGTAGAAGCGTATTTGACTACTATCCGTCGCTTTCCATTATTATTTGTTACCAGCAGTTACTGAGAACGCCACGGAGATGAAATTCTTTCGATTATACCTTCCTTGAGATCTCGAAACTTCTAGAAATATAAATTCGCATTGTTAAGGAGTTCTCCTACTTTGTTTAAATTCATATGCACTCTAACCCCAATTTCACCTACCACACTGACTGGTTTGATGTTCATAACGTATAAACTCTTATGAAAAACTAGCTCTTTTGTACGATCATCAAAATTGATCCGAAACATAAATAGACGTTTGAAAAGCGGAAGAGTCAAAATTACATCCGTGTTTAAATCCCACAAAATAATTATTACAACATGCAAGACTATAGCCATGCAGCTGTTTTGTGTGTTCACAGTAAAACTAATTTTATGCGACAAAATCTTAATCCGGATACAGGATATTAAAATTAGAATATGTGCAAAGCAATGTAATTAGCTTTTTCTTAATGTGCACTCTATTTGATATGTGACGATATTCTCTGGAAGTTTGTTCCAAAGCCTCACCGCTCGATGAAAAAAGCCAAAAAGTTTTCCGAGTTTGCCGTGATGCAGGGTCCTCACAGTAAGAGAATTACCTAGGTTAGTAGTTCGCTGGCTTCGCTGAATACAGCTATCAATGGAGATTTAATTACATCCGATCCGATTCAGGCGAGTTTCCTGATGCAGCACACAAAATTTGCAAAACGTCATAATTTGCAAAACGTCATAAACGGGATCGGACAGTAATCTTTGCTAACATACCTGAGTCTTGTTCTGTGAACATTCAACATCGTCTGAATGATGTACATGTATGTACATCATTACATGTATGTACATCATGTATGTACATGTATGCGTATATCACGAAGATCATGTGATCATCTTGGAGGTGAGTACCAGTTTGGTTCAATTAGTATCGAAAGAACCTACTCATATAAAGATTTGTGAGTTTGGGTTTGTGCTTACTTATGCACTCGAAAGCATTTAGACTACGTTGTTGCATCACAAAACGCTTGATAGGACATACTCGTCAAGTTCTGATAGGCATAGATCCGTTATGTTACCATACCTTCTATGGACACCAACTATGGACAACTGCAAGTACAGTGCTCGATACACGACTGCAGCGTCTGGACAACAATCACCTGCGACAAGAATAAGGCTAAAGAAGACTTCGTATGTGGTTTTTGTGCCAACAAACTAATATGCAACCTTTCCAATAAGCACATATCAACATCCAACACGTCAACTCAAACTACCCCCGTCGTTTCTAATGTCCTTTCTCCACCCACCGACCCTGCCACCATATACACTTCCCATTCCATGTCATCTTCACTCCCCGATACCCCACGTCTCGTCCTTCCCGTCTCGTTTCTCAATACATTGCATCCATCAATCAAAATCACCTCCACCAACCTCCACTATCCTTCCACTCATAACCTTTCCTCACATCGCTTGCCACCCTCTTTATTATCATTATCCTCTATGTCTCCCGTCGTCAAACCAAATCCCTCCAAATCATCAACTGACAGCTCTTCTATCGTGATCTCACCTACTCACGTCAGTCGTCCTCCTTTACAGAAGCGCTTTGCTTCTCGCGATCGTTGCGTCATTGTTACTAATATCACGCCTTCTAACTCCTTATCTCCACAAGCACGTCTGGACCACGATGTTTCCGCCTTCAGATCCATCCTCTCGTCTATTGTTCCTGCGGATAAACCATCCTTTTTCAAGGACATTTCTCCTGTCGCATTCATCCGTCTAAACAAATCTTCTCAATCTAATCCTTCCCAGCCCCCTCTCCTAAAAATTGTTTTCAAGCATCGCTCTCACGCGTCTTCTGTCCTCTCTTAACGATTCAAACTCATGTCATCTTCAACCACTCGAATTTTCCCCGATCGCGCCCCTTCTGAAATCGCTCAAATCTCTTCAGCCCGCATAGAAAAGCGCCGTCGCGAGGAAAACGGCGAAACATCACTCGCCATCCGAAACATAGACGGAAATTTTCAAGTTGTCCACACCCGTCCAAAAATTCGATGGCGCTCCATCTCTCCTATGTGTCTTCTCCACTAGACTCTTTCGCCACAGCACACGGTTTCCGCCTCAGTCTCCTCAACACTAGATCTATTCTCAATAAATCCGATCTTATCCTCAACTTATTCACCAAGCAATCCATCGATCTCTTCTGCCTCACCGAATCCTGGCACTCAGATTCCGACGACCTTTCCATTCGCCGTCTGCTCTCTGCCGGTTGCTCCCTAGTCGAATCCGCCCGCCCCCTCAGCTCATGCCCTTCTAAATCATCTAATCATAGCGGCATCGTCGCATTCGCGCGTCACCCCGCGTCTCTTCGCAAAATCAATCCCCCTTTCAGTCCTTGCTCTTTTGAATTGCTCACTTGTCGTTATTCTAACCCGATCACTCTAGATCTCGCCATTGTATACCGTCCTGGTTAATCAGCTCCTACAGCCTTATTTTTTACCGAACTCGCTGACCTCCTTTCTCATTGTTCTTTGTCCTCAATCCCTTCACTCGTTCTAGGCGACTTCAATATCCGCCTAGACCGCCCCTCTTCCACAGATTTTATCCGCTTCATCAACATTCTATCCAACTATAATTACAAACTAATCTCCACTGCCCCCACACATATACTTGGTGGGGCACTCGACATCATCGCTGTCTTCGATCATTTTGCTGCCTACACCTCACTGTCCATCTCTGATCCTGGTCTATCCGATCACTTTCTTATCACCCTTGATCTCACTCGCAACCACACCCCTCCTCACACACCTACAATCCTACGTCGCCCTTGGAGAAATCTTGACATTTCCCTTCTCCGCTCTGCCTTACTCAAATCGTCTCTATCATTACCCACAATAACATATTCATCTCCTCACGATCTCGCCTTTCTTTTCGACTCTGAACTCACATCCACTCTCGATATTCTCTTGCCCTTAAGTCTAACCCACACCGTCGCTTGCACCGTGCCCCATGGTTTGACATCCAATGCCTACTATCAAAGCGTCGACTCCGCCATGCTTTTCGAGTCTATCACCGCTCTCTCAGACGTGATTTCCGCTCGATCACTCCGTCTTTCCGTGATTCCTATCTTGCTCTTCGCCGGTCTCATCTCAACCTACTACGTACCAAATGCAACTCCTTCTGGTAGCATAAAATCATCATTTCATTCAACTCTAAGACTCTCTGGCATACTTTTAACTCAATCCTGGCTCGTTCCTCTACGCCTTGCAACATCAATGCTAATGATTATTCGTCATTTCTCCAGACTCAAGTATTTACGCTGCTCTCTCACACCCCGGTCTCCATCCCATCCCACTCTGCCCAGTCTACTCTCATCCTTCCAGAACTCTTTCATCTTCTCCCTATATCACCTACAGAAGTATCATATGTCCTCACGTCCTTGCCCAACAAAACCTCACCTGCCGATCCCCTGCCTACTCACATATTAAAATCTATATGCTCATCGATATCCCCATTTCTCACAACCTTGTTTAACTCGTCCATTCACAGTTGTATCTTCACTTCACACTTGAAATCCGCAATCGTTCGTCCCCTCCTTAAGAAACAATCGCTCGACCCCTCCCTTCCTTCTAGATATCGCCCCATTTCACTACTCCCTACTTTTTCAAAGCTCTTAGAACGCCTCATCTTAATACAAATCAACGCTTATCTCTCCTCATCCAATCTGTACCCTCCTTTCCAATCCGCTTTCCGCTCTAATCACTCGACAGAAATCGCATGCATAAAAGTGTACAACGACTTACTCATTTCTCGAGACAAGGCTCTATATAGTGTTCTCATCTCCCTCGACCTCTCCTCCGCATTCGACATTGTCGACCACTCCGTCCTCCTTTCTCGCCTTCGTTATGATTACGGCTTTTCTTCCTCCTCCGTAGCTTGGTTCGCCTCATATCTATCCGACCGTTCCTTTCGCGTCTGTTCTAATTCATCATCCTCCCCTCCCATCCCTATTTTTTGCGGAGTTCCACAAGGTTCAGTCCTAGGTCCCCTGCTTTTCTCTCTTTTGCTTAGCGATCTCTCTCCATTTATCAAACCTTACTCGTTTAACGTCATGCAATACGCCGATGACATTCTAATCTATGCTCATGCACCCGCACATCGCATACACGATATCGGCATTTCTGCCTCCAACTGTCTTTCTTCTATCTACAAACGTCTTTCCAATCTCCATCTCGTTCTAAACCCCGAAAAGTCCAAAATAATGTGGATCCTTCCCCGTAAACCAAACATATCTCCTCTTATTGTATTTTTTTCCTCATCGATCATCCCCATAGTCCACAATCTCACTTTCTTAGGCTTCCATTTCGATGATCACCTTTCTCTTAAACCCTTCGTCCGTGACAAGGTCCGCTCGTCTAACTTAATTCTCCGTGACATCCGCCGAATCCGCCCCCTTATCGACTTCCGTTCTTGTATGTCTCTTCTTTCATCGCTTCTTTTTCCTAAAATCGATTACTGCCTTAGCATTTTCGCCAATTCTCCAAAATCCATCATCCTACCTTACAACGAATAATCAACACCGCCGTTCGAGTGCTCTTTCGTCTCCGTCGCTTCGACCACACATCCACATATTTTGCCCAACTCTCCTGGCCCACCATACACATCCGCATCAAACTCCGCCTTCTTCTCGTTACTTTTCGTCTCATCGATGTCGGCTCTCCATCGTTCATCAACCTTCCTTTTGGGGCGAGTGTCGTCTAAGAAAGGAAGGTTGATGAACGATGGGGAGCCGACATCGATGAGACGAAAAGTAACGAGAAGGCGGAGTTTGATGCGGATGTGGATGGTGGGCCAGTAGAGTTGGGCAAAATATGTGGATGTGTGGTCGAAGCGACGGAGACGAAAGAGCACTTGAACGGCGGTGTTGATTATTCGTTGTAGGGGTAGGATGATGGATTTTGGAGAATTGGCGAAAAGGCTAAGGCATTAATCGATAATTTGAGATTCCTCGATCCGCCTTCTTGCTTGCGATAAATTTCTGTCCGCTTCTTGTCCAATTCCACCTGCGCTCGAGAACGTAATCGGAACAAACATGGCATTTTCGATTTCCACAATTCTCTGTCCATATTTTGCGTATTTTCTCTGCTCGTGATATGCGTGTCAATTAATAATATGTTTTTAAGTTATTATTATATGTACAATTCTAATTCTAATTATATGTACAATTCTAAGTGTGGTAACTGTATATCTACATTGATTTATTGAATTTTTCACATTTACCTTAAGTTACCTTCTTATTTGTAGATAGTTGAATTAAGCCTTTCATGTTGTTTCTTTCTGACCACTAAAGTAAAGTCACTACAATTTATTCAACTATTTCTCTCGATCTCCAATCAAATGGATTCATTAATGAAACCTGCTCGCTTTATTGGTACTTCATTCATAACCGCGGCTGAATGGAGGCATTGGCGCCGAATGTTCGATAATTGTGTGGCGGAGTTGGAAGTTGGTCATCCTGATAGAACAATCAACAAGTTACGGCTTCTGACAAATTATATATCAGCAAATGTGTTCGAAACGATTTCCGATTGTAAAGACTACGATGAAGCCATTGCTATCCTCGGAGCAGCCTACGACAAACCTACGAATTCTGTTTTCGCTCGCTATACCTTGGCAACTTGCAAGCAACAATTAGAAGATACTGTTGAGGAATTCCTCGCAAATTTAAAGCGACTCGCCAGATCATGTAATTTTAAAGCAGTTTCCGCAGCTCAATACACAGATGAAGCAATACGAGATGCCTTTATTATAGGTTTGAAAAGTGGAGAAATACGTCAACGGCTCCTCGAACGGGAGAATCTCAGACTAGATGATGCTATAGTAACGGCTCAATCTCTTGAAACGGCTCAAAGAAATGCTAAATCATTCGAATCTTCTCAAGGTTCCGACTTCTCTGCTCAAATATCGCAAAACGTCGATAAAGTTATCCGTCTAGATAATAGAGACGATAATATCGCTGCCGCTTAAAGGTGGACAAAATCAAATGATTCCAAGTGTAGATTTTGTGGACGTCTTCCACACCGCAGACAGCAATGTCCAGCTCGTGACGCAACCTGCTCCAAGTGTGGAAAGCGTAGCCATTTTTCAAATGTCTGCCAAAGCCCGAATTCAAAATGCTCAGCAGCCTTCGAAAATACGCTCGCGACATCTAATGTAATGATACCAATTCGTAATGATAGTTTAATACCCGTACGGTTGGATAGCTATTCGACGGCAGCTCTAATCGACTTTGGCAGTGTAAAGAGTTTTGTTCGATCCAATATAGTGGTTGCTGCAAAATTGCGAAAACAGCTATTTTCGGAAATGATCTTTATGGCGTCATCCGACTACTTGGTTCATACGAAAGGACACTGTGTTGTAGACGTACGTATCGGTGGAAAGAAGTTTACTGCAATCAAACTGTTGGTTCTTCCGAACCTATGCTCTCCGGTTGTATTGGGACAAGACTTTATGGGACTGAACACAACAGTGACATTTAATTTCACAAACGACAAGGACAGACCAAAACTAATACTATCGTCATATAGAAAATACTAGACAAGATCTTTCTCACTGAAAAAAACGTCTCCATTCACTCGGTTTGGGAAATATCGGATTTGGACTCGTTGATATTGGCGAAAATTACACATCTTTGTATGTTTAGGTTATGCCTCCTCCCACTTTTGTTATTCGAACGTCCTGACCGATTAAGTTGCTGCGCCGAATAGCTTGCCACATGATCGTCTCTACTCAACGGGGAGACAGAAGTCGTAGACTTGTTTAGGTAAGTTGCTGCACCAGCACCTGTATACCGTGTTGTTGGACTTTGATTGATCGTGCTAGTGACACAAGGTTCAATTTCAATAGTGCTAGATTCCAATACAAGCTCAGGATTGCCATTTTGTTTAACAAAGTGGTTGGGACTATGTGACGAGAAAATTCTTGCGTGAGTATGGGATGTCCTACTCAAGTTCGACCGTTCGGACATCGGGTAACTGGGGATGTTGCACTCTCATGATGTACACGAATTCGTTGAAATATGAGCATTATCTCTTGCTACATGTAATACAAGTCTATCTTGGTTACGTTCATCAGATCTAGGATCGTTGTACGGGGGAAATTGTCATGGTCGCAACATCACTGTCAGGTACAACAGACTCAGATAATCCTGGATCTACCAACGGCTGAGATGCTTTGAAGTGGGTCAAGGCACAGCAGAAGCCGCAAATGAATTTGCCACTCCGATACTTGGACATGCCGGACGATTTAACATTCAGTACTGTCCAAACATCACAATCATCAGTGTCACATCCAACTTCCAGCTGGGTAAAGGAAGAATCAGAATCATACTCCATCTTCTTTGAGCTAGACATTTTAGGACGTCCCATTGACTACTTTATACTGAATTTCAATGCATAGCTTGTAAGTAGTTATAACAAAAGACATTTTATCCCAGAATAATCTGGAATGTATAATATCTCTCTAAGTATTTAAATATGATTTAAAACGTTGTATAGATAGTTGTAATATCGTCGTTTAGATTGTTGTATAGATCGTTGTAATATCATCGTATATATAGTTATAGGATCGTTTGTATATATTTATGTGTTTAAGCTCAATAATACAAATAATAATACAAATATATTTAATGTGGCAAATGCGTACAAGCTGTACGCTTACAAGTCCACAAACAAAAATGAAAAAGTCAAGCAGATAAATTGTTTAAATGGGATCGGATTTGTCGTTTGAAGCACGGCAAGGAAGTTGATTGGCGTATATGAATAGGCAGATGGTTCCACGATAGAGAAGCAGCCACAATGAAGAAGCGGAGTCCAAAGAAGGTAGAGTAGTTTGGGACATGTAAAAGAAGGGAATTACAGCAACGCAAGGAACAGTAAACAGGACGAGAATTATCAAAAAAAGGAAGGTTGAGAAATGAAGGGGTATGAAAAGTTACAAGGCGGAAAGCAACGATAAGAAGACGAATTTGAACACGACTTTAAATGGCAGGCCAATCAAGAGAAGCAAGATGGTGGGATGTATGATCAAAACGACGAAGACGGAGGATAATTCGGACGGCTGCGTTGACGATGCGTTGTAGGGGAAGAAGAGTGGATTTAGGTAAGTTTGAAAACAGACTAAGACAATAATCGAGTCTAGAAAAAAGGAGAGAAGATATAAGAGTCATACAAGAAGGGAAATCGATCAATCTACGAACTTGACAGAGGTTGCGGAGTATCAAGGTAGATGAGCGTACTTTATCTCTAACGAAAGGTTTAAGTGAAAGTCGGTTGTCAAAATGGAAGCCTAGGAAAACGAGATTATCAACGATTAGAAGAATTGTAGAATTTAATGATACGGAGGGAGGTTCGAAGCCGAGGCGTTGAGGTAGGATCCACATAATTTTGGATTTATCAGGATTTAGAGAAAGGCGAAGGGAATAAAGATGATTGGAAATTGAGACAAGACAGCTGGAAACAGAAACACTAAGATCGTGAATACGATAAACTGGTGCATGAGCATAGATGAGAATGTCATCAGCATATTGCATAACATGAAAGGTAAATTTATGAGAAATCGAAGACAAATCACCGAGAAGAATAGAGAAAAGCATAGGGCCTAATACGGAGCCTTGTGGAACACCGGACGGAATGGACGAAGGATGGAGAGAGAAGAGTTAGAATAGACGCGAAATGTACGGTTTGATAGATATGAAGAAAACCATGATACAGTGGGTAAAGAGAAGCCATAATCATGACGAAGGCGATGGAGAAGAATCGAGTGATCGACGATGTCAAAAGCAGACGATAGATCAAGAGAAACTATGACACTACATAATTTATGATCGCGCGATATGAGTAAGTCGTTATAAACTTTAAGACATGCAATTTCGGTAGAGTAATTAGAGCGAAAAGCGGCTTGGAAGCGAGGAAATAAGTTAGAGGAAAAGAGATATGTATTAACTTGCTTAAGAACGAGACGCTCAAGGAGTTTAGAGAGAGTTGGGAGAAGTGAAATCGGACGGTACGAAGATGGTAGTGAAAAGTCGAGAGATTGCTTTTTGATGTGAGGAATAACAGTGGCGCATTTCCAGATGGAAGGAAATGTACGGCTACGGATGGACGAGTTGAACAATGTGGTGAGGAAGGGTAAGATAGAGGAGCAGATATTTTTAAGCAAGTGAGTGGGAATTGGGTCAGAAGGAGAGGTTTTATTAGGTAATGACAGCAGAACCGGAGAAACTTCATCAGACGAAACGTGAAGAAGGTGGAATAATTTTGGGAGGGAGTATTTAAAGAGAAGAGTGGGTACAAGGGGGCTATGGGTAGTAGGGAAAGTAAATTAGATAGCTTAGTTTGTAGATAAGAAGAAAATTCATCAGAATTTATATTACAAGGGGTAGATGATCGTGAAAGAATTGAGTTTAAGATTTTCCAATGAGATTTAGAGTTGGAAGATGACTCGAGTTGATTTCGCCAAAAGATACTACGTTTAGTACGTATAAGAATGAGATATGAACGGCGTTGAGAAAAGTAGGAATCACGAAGATTTGGAGTGAGTGAGTTGGGAGAACGTTTAAGAAAGCGTTTATACATACGAAAAGAGTGACGGAGTCGACGCTTAGAATAACTACATTCAGAATCGAACCAGGGAGCATGGCGCAAGCGCTGGGAACGTCGAAGTCGACTAGGCAGAAGGTTATTGAGGATCGACGTAAGTTCAGAATCAAACAGAATGCAGAGATCATCGGGAGAGAGATAGTTAAGAGGAAATGAAAAAAGAGTGAGTAATAGAGTAAGGCTGTGCAGAGGATAGGGATATCGAGAAGCTTCCAGGGTCAACTTGGTGTAGATAATGGTAAAGGCGGAGAAGGAGGATGGGGACGAGTAAGAGTAAGAGTGACAAGGAAATGATCGGACAAACCAGGATCAGTAATTGACAAGGAGGTATAGTCATTGAAGCAATTAGGAACATCAATGATGTCGAGCGCTCCGCCGAGAATATGAGTTGGGCTTGTTGAAAGTAATTTATAGTTAAAATCAGAAAAAAGATTAGTCAAAGTGATAGAATCAGAGTCAGACGGGCGATTAAGACGAATGTTAAAGTCACCGAGAACAGAAGAAGGAGTATAAGACAATGAACAGTGAGACATTAGATCTGCAAGTCGTTAAAGAAGATACGTGATGGGGCAACTGAAACTGGACGGTATACAATCACAAGTTCCAGAGGGAAAGGCGTTGATAATTTGAGTTGGGAATATGAGTTGGGCTTGTTGAAATTAATTTATAGTTAAAATCAGAAAAAAATATTAGTTAAAGTGATAGAGTCAGAGTCAGACGGGCGATCAAGACGAATGTTAAAGTCACCGAGAACAAAAGAAGGAGTATAAGACAATGAACAGTGAGACATAAGATCTGCAAGGTCGTTAAAGAAGATACGTGATGGGGCAACTGAACCTGGACTGTATACAATCACAGGTTCCAGAGGGAAAGGCTTTGATAATTTGAGTTGGGAATATGAGTTGGGCTTGTTGAAAGTAATTTATAGTTAAAATCAGAAAAACGATTAGTTAAAGTGATAGAGTCAGAGTCAGACGGGCGATCAAGACGAATGTTAAAGTCACTGAGAACAAAAGAAGAAGTATAAGACAATGAACAGTGAGACATAAGATCTGCAAATCGTTAAAGAAGATACGTGATGGGGCAACTGAACCTGGACGGTATACAATCACAAGTTCCAGAGGGAAAGGCGTTGATAATCTGCATATGAGTAATTCGAACGAAGCGTAACGGATGTTAACGTTGATTTTACGTAAAGACATTGGGTGACGAGCAATGGCAACAATACCGTATGGTTAGAAGCAGTAGATGTATGATATGCAATTTGACGAGCTGATTCAACTAGAGAACAACCAGAGCGACATAGACGACGAATATCAAGATCGTCGGAGTCAGAGTGCCAGGATTCGGTAATGCAGAGAATATCGATAGATAATTGATCGAGGATATCGAGAAGCATATCATCTTTATGAAGAATGGATCGAGTGTTGAATAGACTAAGACGAAAATTATGCTTAGGAGCGAGATTGACTAGCAAAGAAGACAAGGGGGAGAGATGGGAGGCCATCGAATTTTTGGCCTTGTGTGTACAACGTGAAAATTTCCGTTGATTTTACGTATAGATAAGGATGACTCGCCGTTTGTTTCACGTCGATGTTTTTCAATGCGAGCTAAATTGAGCTGGGCAATATCAGAAGGGGAGCGGTCAGGAAAGATACGGCAAGTAGATGAAGTGGTAAGAAGTTTAAAGCGTTAGGAGAATACAGAAGAGGCATGTGAACTATGTCGGAAAACGATTTTTAAGAGTGGAGGACTGAGATGATTGGATTTAGTGGATTTGTTTAAACGAATAAAGGATACAGGAGCGATATTATTGAAGAGTGATGGGTTATCATCATGAAGAATGGTTGCTAGGATAGACCTGAAAGCAGATACATCATCATCGAGGCGAGATTGTGGAGAAGCAGATTTGGAAAGCTCTAAGTTCGATTTGATTATACAGCGATCGCGCGAAGGAAAACGATTTCGTGGAAGTGGTGGACGGACAGAGCTGGTTGGAGTCGAGGCAGATGAGCAGATAGAAGTGGAAATGACATGGGTGCTTGATAAAGAATTAATATTGGTTGGAGCAAGTGTGACAGGAGCGGGGTGTTGAATCGGTTGATCAGAGATGTGACTGGATATGATTTTAAATGAAGGATGTAAATTATTTGGAAGTGTTACGTGGGAGGTAGAGTAAGGAGAATTAAAATAGGTTAGGCATGAGTGACAGGAATAAAGTGTTGAATCAGTTGATCGGAAATGTTACTGGAAATGATTTTGATGGAAGGGTGTAAATTATTGAGAGGTGATACAGGGGAGGTCGAGTAAGGAGTACGTGAAGAGAATAAAGAAGTTTGAGATTTATTTAGATTGGGGGAGGAATAGGAAAGAGGAGGTACGAGATGAAAAGCTTTACCGTTAGCATTGTTAGAATGAGAAAGATTAATGGAAGTTTTGTACGTAGTTGAACGAGGAGTGTGTGAGAGAGGGTAGGTTTAATAATGGGATTATAAGATGCGAAATCAGGTGTTGATGCGAGGGAAACATCTAAAACAGCATTGGTATGAGTTGTCGTGTGTGATACAGGAGTAGAGGATCAGGATAACTGTAGTAGTCGTACTGATATACAAAATCCGCAAGTGAAATGTTTACGTTTATACACCGAGTGGTCGAATATTTTAACACGAACAAGTGTCCATACATCGCAATCTTTGGAATCGCATCCAACTTCAAAGCTGGTATAACCATCATTGCATTCCGATGTGGAAGATTCTTGATCAGGAACAGGGATCTGAGATCGCGCTTTTTTAGGCATGACCTTTTATCGATAGATTGAGCTCAATCCGCGAGCGTAGCGAGCGGAACTGACAGGAATAATCTGTAACTGATAGGAATAATCTGTAACTGACAGGAATAATCTGTAACTGACAGGAATAATCTGACTCTGACAGGAATAATCTGTAACTGACAGGAATAATCTGTAACTGACAGGAATAATCTGTAACTGACAGGAATAATCTGGAACTGACAGGAATAATCTGGAACTGACAGGAATAATCTGGAACTGACAGGAATAATCTGGAACTGACAGGAATAATCTGGAACTGACAGGAATAATCTGGAACTGACAGGAATAATCTGGAACTGACAGGAATAATTGTAAGAGTTTTAATAACCAAGACTTATTTTAACGTGCTAGTAACGTTAAAATGCTAGTAACGAATGCGTTGCTAGCATCAACGCAAAGTAGACCGGCATCGACGTTGTCATCGAACTCATCACAGATTCAGAATTGCTTTGCATACGATGCGTCGATCCACCTGATCGACGCATCGATCCATACAATTACGTCGATCCATACAAGGTTGCAGTATCTTTTTGACCAATTTGAAGTGTCAACTCGCTTCTTCAAATTCTTTCACGATTGTAATGTACTTGCATCTTCAAAAGATCCCTTAATTCTTTCTTCCATAGGTCAATCATGCGTTCAAGAGCTTTTCGAATCACAACTGTTTTACGAGATGGTAAACGTTGCAAAGCGCATCGTGTAAGCACGGGCGCGTTATTAGTGCATTTTGATCTCGGCGTTGATCTTCAATTGATACCGTCATGTAAAAATCAGACAGCATATCAATAAGTGTCTTGCTTGCGTTACACAACAGTAGGTCAAGTGTATTTGGAATACATTAAACAACTTTGATATACAGCTCATCAATCGATAAACATTTCCGTACATAACTGCCATCGTTGCAGCATGCAAAGTCCGACACGTGTTGAGTGTCCCGCAAGGCGGAGAAAAAAGTGCTTAAATATCGTTCAGACACATCCCTCTCGTGTTAATTTCCGTTATATTTTCTGAAGGTCTAATATATCTAGGTTGCACGCGATTGTTGCATTCAGGAGTGCGGCAGTTCGCACAAGGAACTTCTATTTTTGCGTATTTGCAACTTCTGCACTTTGCAGACGGACCATTACATCTACAGCACAGTCAATGACTAGACGGTTTTCCTTTGGGCATGTTTGAAATTCGTTGAGCCCTTTGGGCATGTTTGAAATTCGTTGAGCGTTGTAATTATATGTCACTTTGTATAATATATGTATTGTTTTTGTGTTGTCAAAGCTCTTATATCATGATATGACAATGATGCTGGGGTAGTTACTTCGTATTACAGCAGATCCTGTTCACCGTCGTAAACTTTTGATCGTGTCGCAATCAGATCCCTTGTATCCCGGGATGACTATGCGTTCTTATCAGCGAGCAAAACGCGCCGATTGTATATTTTATTTTGTATTTCGTGTCTTGTCTACTGGAAACTTGCTTGGATTGTTAAGGTGTATGTATAATTTTAACAAGTTAATTGTACGTCAAATGTGTAAATCGCACCAAATCAATAGAAATTCGAGGCTATTTTCATGCTCGAAAATTGGTATCGGCTTAACGTTGTTGGAAGTCAGTTAGTTGTGTTAAAGCTGTTAAATTTTTATTTTGTAAGTATTTATATTCAAGACAATTTTAACCAGTTAATAAAAAATAAAAATGCTAAATCGAAATTTAATAATTAAAAAAAAGGATTTATTTTAACGTGGCAAATGCGTGCCAGCGCACGCTTACATGACCACAACAAAACAAGACTGAATCAGGTGTCGAGAAGGTGTGAACGGAGGAGGTGTTTGAATGTGATAAAGGAGGGAGCGCGGCGGACGTCGAGAGGGAGTTGATTCCAGGCGAGTGAGGCGGCGACGAGGAAGGATCGGAGACCGTAGTTGTTGGAGTAATTAGGAACGTGGAGTAAGAGGGTATGACAGGAACGAAGCGATAGCGAGGTGGGGCGAGTATCGTCTAAGAAAGGAAGGTTGATGAACGATGGGGAGCCGACAGCGATGAGACGAAAAGTAACGAGAAGAAGGCGGAGTTTGATGCGGATGTGTATGGTGGGCCAGGGGAGTTGGGCGAAATATGTGGATGTGTGGTCGAAGCGACGGAGACGAAAGAGCACTCGAACGGCGGAGTTAATTATGCGTTGTAGGGGTAGGATGATGGATTTTGGAGAATTGGCGAAAAGGCTAAGGCAGTAATCGATTTTAGGGAAAAGAAGCGATGAAAGAAGAGACATACGAGACCGGAAGTCGATAAGGGGGCGGATACGGCGGTTGTCACGGAGAATTAAGTTAGACGAGCGGACCTTGAAATCATAAATAATTATAAAAAATTGTAATAAGATTTTATATAATTTATATAAAGTTTAAATAAAAATAATTGAAATTTTCAATAAAAGTCAAAATTTAAAATAATAAGCTGAATAATAAATAATTAATAATTTTGTTTTTATAACAACTGGTAAAAGTCAAGAGTCTTCATTATGTTCTACAGCCATTTTTGCGTCCCCCCATAGATGCAACAAGCGCTTCAAGATTGGCATCACGGCTATGGAATCCCACTGTCTGCATTTTTTCAAGTTCGGATGCATAAAGTTGTTCTTGAGTTTGGTTTGGTTGTTGATTTGTCGGCTGATGTTGCTGGAGATGAAGACGATCTAATGGTTGAAACAACGAAGTAGTATAATCTTGATTTGAGCATTGTAAATTTTGAGATGCAGTTGTTGCATAAGCTGTTTGTCTATTGCTTGGTGATCGAAAAGAATCCACATCAGATGAAGTGGGTTGGACATCATTGATATGGATGTCCACATTTCTGACTGTAGGAAGGATGGTTTCTCGAATGACGATTTCTTCGGATAAGGCTGCCACCTGAGTAAGAAATTCCGAAGGGTTGAGACGCGGGGTTGGGTCGTCGTAAAGACCAACACTGCTTTCTATTATAGGTCTCCCCAAATCTTCGAGGCTCTTGAGAATCGCTTTGGCATTCCCTCTCATCAGGGAGATCGAGACACGCTGAAAGAGCTGGTTTGCCGCCTTGCTATACGAAATATTGCCTCGCCAAGACATAGATCGGGCAATGAATCTGACAAGTTTTTCCCCCTGGGCGTTCCAACCTCCATATGTCTCTATAACTGCGGCCGAGAAACAATACCCGCTTTCCTCCATTTTCCGCTTGTATTTTCGGTCCTTGACACATGCTGCATATCTGTCTGCAGCATATCCAGGAATCTTAGCAGCCATGGAAACGTAGGCATTTTGCAGAGGGTTTGTCACCGCAAAATCGACTGCTAGAGGGGGATCCTCGTAAATCAAAATGTCGGCTGGTCTCTCTCGTAAGTTGCGCACGAGATTGGGTACCTCCTTCGCGACTCTCAGTCCTGCAGAAACTGCCGCCTGAAATATTGTGTCTCGAAGTCCATCGTGTCGAATACCGGGGTACCCGCCAAATTGACAGGTTAGGGCGTGGAAACCAAACTTGTCTGCCATTCTAAGGCAGCGTCTGCAACGGTAGTCACCCTTACAGAGCGATTATTTATAAATAATTATAAATAATTGTTAGATGTTTTATAATTTATATAAAGTTAAAATAAAAAAATGTAAAAATAAAATTAAAGTAAATTTTTATGAATTGACAAATAAATAACAGACGTTGTATCAGAATAAGGATTAGAGGTCTTCATAATAATACAATATTGTTATATTATAGCATTATTGAAATACTGACATATTTAACGTTAATTTATTGTGTTCACTTGTTTTGATATATGAATAAACCTCTTGGTTATATTTACTGTTTACAACCATTATTCATATATTATTAAAGTAATAGAAACATATCCTAATTGCCCCGAAGAGGCTTCTATCTGGATTAATTGGTCCAATCGTTTCAATGTGTTCTTGCAGGCGATTTCTGACATTCGTGACTAGCATAGGCTACCGATTCTTCACAACTCTATTTCCCGCGACCATTATCGAAAAATTGACGATTGTATGAAATTGGAAGATGCTTTGAACCGACTTCAAGCATTATTTGTGAAAACTCCGAATGTGATTTTTAATCGACATTTAATATCCACATGTAATCAACAACTCGATCAGTCAATCGATCAATGTTATTTACGATTGCTAGAGCTTGACAAAATTTGTGACTTTAAAGTGATCACAGCAAAATAACATTATTATTTATTATTTATTTGTTTATTAATAACATTATTATTTATTAATTCAATTTATAAATTGAATTAATATTCAATTTATATTCACTATTATAAATTTAGATTTGGCAGATTACCAAAAGTGTATAGACTCTCAAGGAGAGGAATTAACATGTGGAATTCGTTGCCTGAGGAAGTCGTTGCAGCCCCCAGTTTGAGAACGTTTAAATCACGATGCTACAAATGGATACATGAACAATGCCGCCATTTGCTTTTGTTTTATTTTTATTTTTTTGGACTCTGACTGAATAGCCTTTTGGCTTTGGTATGTATTAGAATAATAATATAAATACGTTGACATATAAAAGAGTCATTTTGTCTGATCACAATATTAAGAAAAGGAAAAAAGAGAGAAAAAAGGAGTTCAGCAATAATAAATTGTCACATATAGTTATATATTTCCTGCAAAGAATCTTCTCTATTTTTCACCTGCTCAGCGCATTCTGGAATGATTTGTACTGTGTCATAGACACGATCGTATTCGGTAATCGGTTCCATAGGTTTACCGCTCTGTGAGATAATCGCAGGTATCTATGACATTTCCCGTGTGATTGAACAACAACTGATAAAGAGTGTCCTCTGTGGCTCGGGCGATTATTTAGAAAAAAGGATTCCTATGGATAACATGGAAAGATTCCCTCTCGAGGTCCGCCACGCTCCCTACTTTATCACATTCAAATACCTCCTATATTCACACCTTCTCGACACATGATTTAATTTTTGTTTTGTTGTGGTCATGTAAGCGTGCGCAAGCACGCATTTGCCACGTCAAATAAATATTTTTTAAAGACATGGATCATTCGCCATAACTGTAATAAATCATTGTACACATATCTCGTGTAAACTGAAGTAATATTTAGTTGGCGTAGTCTATCACAGTAGGCAATGTTTCGAAGACCAGAACAGCTTGGAAAATCGGCAAAGAATCTTTTCTAATTAGTTTATTTCACCACACGTAGAAGGAAAAGTCGCCAGCGAAGCATAATCAATGATTACTCTGATCACACGTAGAAGTGTGAATGATTACTCCTTCACCACACGTAGAAGGAAAAGTCGCCGGCGAAGCATAATCAATGATTACTCTGATCAACGCCTTATATAATAGTGAGAACTGAGACGGTGGAAGCGAACTAAAAGAATTTTTGATCATGCAAATACTTTTCCTCGACGTGTTGCATATATTTTCAGTATTGAGGTCGCTTTTAAACGAATTCTGAACAATTATCTCAAGATCTTTTGTATACGAATTTGTGGGAATAATCTGACCGCAAACAGAATAATCATTTGGTAAATCACTACGACCAAATCTGAGGTGGACACATTTAATAATGTTAATCATGATTCCGGTCAGTTCGCTCTACCTATTAACCATATTTATGTCATCTTGTAAGTGTTCCATATCGCCATGGTATGTTATGGCATTTCATATTTAAAGATCATCCGCGAATGCTATTTTTTACATTTTAGAGAGCGTAGCAAACAATCCAGAAATATCACGAATAATAATGGACCCAACACCGATACCTGAGAAACACCCATTGATTAATTTAAAGGTCTAGATAGACAATTTCCAACTCGAACTCTAAAAGAACGATCAGATAGGAAAGCGTGAATCCATCGAATAATAGAAATTTCAATTCCGTAATCTGCAAGAGCATCAATCAACATATTGTGCGGAACCCTATTAAAGGCCCAACTGAAGTCGAAATATACGACATCAACAGCATTACCCTGCGCAACTGTATCAAGCCATGTTTTGCGTGCATATAAAAGATTAGACATGCAATAACGTCCAGGACGAAAACCATGTTGCGAATTATCTAAAAAGTTCGATGATTTAAGATAGTATAGTAATCGCCGATGCAATATACGCTCTAACATCTTGCATACCACACTTGTAAGGCTTATTGCTCTAAAATTTTCAGGATTGTGACGATCTCCTTTTTTGTGGACCGGCACTACAGTGACGATTTTCCAATCTAACGGTAGAATTGACTTAGCTATTGATAGTTGAAACAAATAAGCTAACGGTGAAGCAATAAAAGTAGATAATATCTTTAGTATCTGGGGATATAATCCATCCGAATCAGGTGATAAACGTAGACTCATTTAGCTTATTTGATCCATTAATATTGTGATTGATAGCAAATCACAAGAGAGATTGGTCCTCAAAAAAATAAATTCATCAGATGTTTCACTGTCAAGAGTTTACTAAGATGTTGTCCAAGTTAATATATTAGACTGCATTAAAATGTGTTCGTTCGTAGAGATTCCTATATCGGCTTTTGTTAATTCATGTCGGCTGTATTGTTATTTTTAAAATTGAACGACTTAAATTTATGCTCTTTATTTTTACTCGTTTTCTTTTTCAGATTTTCGTAGAACGCTGCCCAACACATTTGCCTGAACTATTGCTGACAAAATTTGCCTGTCTTTTTTAAATTCCGACAAGGCAACACATTGACAAGTCTATTTATTTGAGTGCATAAGCGTAGTTATTCAAAATAAGCGTTTTGGCTTATTATGCGTGAATATAAGTTTGTCGTATTAGGATCCGGCGGTGTGGGAAAATCAGCATTGGTAAGTGATAATTTTATTCAGTATAAATAATAAATATTATTACGATCAACAAGCCTTATAATTAAAATACTTGAAGGGTTTATTTTTCTTTTTAAATTGGATGATTAATTTTTAAAGCATACAATTTAATAGACATTAGCTTTTTCTAAATATTGTGAACCAAAATTTCGGTAACTGTCATGTTTACCCTTTAATGATCTGGCTTCTTCTGTATTTTATGTAATCTGTAATACCAATTTTTGATTCAAAAATCCAACATAGCTAATTGTTATGTTTTGCAGTTATCTATTTACCACTTAGACAGTTCAATTCGTACAAGGAATCTTCGTAGAAAAGTATGATCCTACAATCGAAGATTGTTATCGTAAGGTATGTATACTTATTTGTTTTGCTGAAAGCAGCACGAAATGAATATATATTATTTAAAAAATATAAATCAATTAAATAAATGGTTTATTTTTACAACTTTTATAAATCAGTAAATTTCATATAATAAAGAGTAAATATTGTTAAGAAATACGTCATTAGCGCCTATTTGGCCCCACTGCTGTGCTGGGTCGAACAATAGATGCTAAAACCCTGATAGCATAGCAATTTATCCTGATGAACTCTAATCCTTATTCTTATACATCGTATAAGAATAAAGATTAGAATTATAATTAGAATATGGATATTATTAGAATAATTTATTTATAGTATTAAATATGCAGCCTCAGTTAAACGCTCTAATTTTAAATTTGGAATCTTTTGACACAAATGACTTGCCCTTATAACGTCAAGGTGACATTTAAAAATACAATAAATATATGAAATTATTTACTATGCAAATGTGATAATATTCTCCTCAATGGTTATTTTGATAATTTTTAGGCTCATCATTACATTTTAATATTTAAAAAATAAAGAATTATTGGAGCTGGATCGAATAAAAGAGGATATTATTTTTGATCTTCCGCTAACCTCTGTTTGCATCTTCAGATAATAACTTCAGAAAATTATTATAATTATCTGAAGATGCAAACAGAGGTTAGCGAAATATCACTAAAACATTTCCTCTTTTATTCGACTCAGCTGCAATAATTCTTTATCAATAATGGATAATTAGCAACTATTTAAAAAAATGAAAAAATAACTGATGCTAATTCATTTTTATTTAGAATTTTTGAGCGGAAACTACAAACACTAACTTATCTTTTATATTTCGCTAGCTACTACATCCATCATCAGAAACCAGACGTTTTGTTTCGTATGAAATATTTTGATGAAATGTAATGATGAAATGTTTCTATCAGAACGCGTCTTGTTTCTGATGATGCTAGTAGCAGTTAGCGAAATATATAAATAAATTAGTGTTTTATTGATCCTCTCAAAAAATTTCAATTAAAATATTTTAATGTTAATATAAACTACTTAAACTACATAAATTGTTTATGAACATGTGATAAATGATACATTTTGCTTTTGATAGAGATAGTACTTAATTTTAAGCTATGCAAATGTGAAATAAGTTAAGTGGAAAATATAGATATTAATGTCTAATGTAGTTTCTAGTAACTTGTATGGCTTTATTTAAAAGGCCATTTAAACATTAACCATCAATACGTTACGGAACGAATAATGTATTTGATACAATTAATATCAATTCGAATCAGAAATATATAGAGAGATTAAATTATAAAAAATATTTGAGTTAACTGAGTTAAAAGAAAATTACCAAAGTCGATATAAAATCAACAACTTTATCTTTTGTCATTTATCACGTGTTAAAGAATGCTTTTTATGGATAGTAAATAATAGTTTTTTGTTAGAATATGAAATTACGTTAGATAATCGTGTTACATAAACTGAAATGCCTCAATGACATGTATTTTGGCCCGCCGCTATGTTGGGTTGAAGAATATAAGCCGAAAATTGATATCATAGCAGTTCTTCCAGATGACCTAGAATATTTATTCTGATTTATTGCATATTATTTATTAATCGTCTATAAGCTAGTGTGCTATAAAAATATCATCTAGTTGTTTTAATTTTTAAATTTATATATAGTTCAACATATGTACCCTCAGTTGATCGATATGATTCGTTCTAATAAGAAAGGATTTATTTTTACGTGAAAAATGCGTGCCGGCGCACGCTTACATGACCACAACAACAAAAACAAAAATTTAAGTAATGCGTCGAGAAGGGAAATGGAGGAGGTATTTTAATATGATAGAGGAGAAAGCGCGGCAGACGTCGAGTACGATCTGATTCCAATCAAGAGGGCGGCAACGAGGTAGGATCGGATACCGTAGTTGTTGGTATAATTAGGAACGTGGAGTAAGAGGAAATGACGAGAACGCAGCGATAATGATGTGGGAGCGAGTGTCGTCTAAGAAAGGGAGATTGATGAACGTGGGGAGCTGACAGCGATGAGACGAAAAGTGACGAGAATGCGATGCTTGATGTATATGTTGATAGTGGGCCATACGAGTTAGGCAAGATGTGCAGATGTGTGGTCAAAGCAACGGTGACGTAGGAGCCATTGAACGGCAGAGTTGATGATGCGTCGTATTGGTAGGATGAGTGATTTTGGAGAATTGGCTGAAAGGCTGAGGCAATAATCGATATTATGGAAGAGAAGCGATGAAAGAGGAGACATACAATAACGGAAGTCGATATGGGGGCGGATACGGCGGATATCACGGAGAATTAAGTTAGACGAGCGGACCCTGTCACGGGCGAAAGGTTTATGAGAAAGGTGATCCTCAAAATGGAAGCCTAAGAAAGCGAGATTATGGACTATGAGGATGATTGATGAGGCAAATAATACAAGGAGGCGATATGTTAGTTTATCGGGGGACGATCCACATTATTTTGGACTTGTCAGGGTTTTGAACGAGATCTAGATGGGAGGAACGTTTGTATATAGAAGAAAGACACTTAAATGCTGACATGCTACTTTTGATCTATGGACATTGTCTTTCCGGTAATATAATCAATATAAGAAATACTTAATCAATGCATTTGTACTACATTATCTCTTTGCAAATTTTTTATTTTACGATAAAAATCCGCACAAAACATTTTTCTTATATATAAATCATCAGAATATTATGGATAGTAAATAATATATTTTGTGTTAGAATATGAAATAACGTTAGATAATCGTATTACATAAAATGAAACGCGTCAATGACATATATTTGGGCCCGCTGCTATGTTGGGTCGAGGAACAGGTGGCACAATAGGTCCACAATAACATTTTTATTTATGTATATTACAGAGCACGTATACTCAACAAACTTATCAAATTACTACCATTTTCGAAATTGGAGCATTTTCGTCTCCATTGCAATCACACTGCATTCTTCATATTCGGATATCGGCTAACATTCAGCGTCATAGAGTACAACAAGTCGTATTACAGTTGTAAGTTTTCGACTTGAGCCGGTCTTTTATCTTCAAATCGCAGAAAATATCCGTAACTGACATTTATTCGAGAGGATACCTCAGCGTGTAAGATAACGTCTGCCATTATGGTGGATCCCTGGTATCAAAACGCATTTGTTCAGTTCAATGCGTGATTTTCAAACTACCGTGACTGATCATTCTCCATATTTGTGGTCAGGTATTCTGTTTTACGCGCGTTCAGGCATATACGTCGAACTGTTTGAGTATTTTCGAAATTGTGTTCGATCTTATTATAAAAATATACACATCCTTTTATTTTATTTAAAATATAATATATTTTGTATGCATGCGCTTACCTTTATCTTTATGACAGAGCCATTTTTTGTCGAATTGATATTGAGTGTAGCAATAAAATATATACTTAAAACATCGATTTTTCTTTGTTTTTTATTTCTTGATAATTTGGTTTTTTGCTAATTTTGGTAGTCAGCTTTATGTCATAAACTTATTATATATAATAAGTTATGTGCATTGTGCGTTATTAGTAGATAATAAATATAACTTACGAGTTGAGCTCTCTGTTAAATGACTTCGTCTTACCACAAATGAGTTAATAATATTTGTATATCATGTGTATATAAAATTGCTTTGGTGCTAACAATCAAATTTTGTGTGAAATTCTTTCAATGCTTGATTATGACGAGATTTAATCAGATTATTGCTTTTAAATTCTGATTGGAATTATTGTCTCACAGCAATTTAAAATCTATTACCTTTAATCGAAAGATTCCAACTTACTAGCTCATAAACTCGCTAGTTATAGAATTCGATCACAAATGACTTCGATTGTGACCGAATACTGTAGCTTCGATTAAGACGTGTGACCGAAAGCACGTTGAATATATTTTAACTTGTGTCAATAGATTACTAATGCGTGTGCACATCGATAGAGTAAACGCCACATAATTTCACATTTATAAAATGTTACATTAATCTAAAACCATCCCACTTTCTGTACATTAATGCTTGTCTGGATTTTTCATTTCACATTTTTTCAAAAATCGACCTGGCCTAACTTCTACGATTTATCAAAATGTGGTGTGACTTTGATAAGCTTTCTGCTCAAGTAACTTTTAGAACTTTTCTGCTGTAGTACGGAAACTGATATTTATTTCTATAATATGTACGCGGACACTGATAAATCGGTCAGGGAACAATACGTTTTACGGATGCTTGCCCATTCTACCGTAATTGCTTAAAATGTACAATTTAAGCTATATAAATTATCCGTTACACGATTGTAACTACTGAAAAGTTATCACCATTAATAGATCATTTAGTACAAAAATAAAGTAGGTTTTTAAATGAACTATGTCATACTTATAAGACTAAACAGAGTCACCCTTGTTTCTCAAGGGTGACTCTAATAGATGACAAACTTTAACAATTCATTATTGAAGAAATAACCACGGGCGAAAAATATATTCAGTTATTATTCGACTAAAGGCGGTAAAAGGCTTCAAATCGCATGAAGATCACAAAATTTCAAGGAGGTCTGTCTGAGAGTAGTCGTTTTATAAAATTACCTTATTTTCAATTCATAAAAAGAAAACCGTGTTCACAACAAATGCATGTGCATTACAAAGAGAATATGGTCATATTCCGAATCTATTTTAGTAGCAATATTATCGACACGGTGTCCAGGTGTTTTCACTTTTAACATCTTCTTGAACTACCGTTTAAAAAATAAATAGAATTTTGCGTCTTAAATTTCGAATAACCCTTTATAAAAATTGTGTTATAATTGTGTTTTAATATATAATAATTTATCATACGTGCTCACACTCGTTAATATGGTGGAAGCTTATTTTGCGTATTAAACTAAGAAGCTTAAATCGTAATATGATGGTATTATAAATGTAATTTGTTCATAGTTTATGCTTACTTATTGTATGTTTTTATATTTTTATTCCTTTTCGCTAAGCTTGTCTGTTGTTTGATATTTTTACTTTTTAAGCAAGTTGAAGTCGATGGTCAACAGTGTATGTTAGAAATTCTTGATACTGCTGGAACGGTAAATCTCTTTTGTCACGTTTTGCTTGCATTACTTTGGTTTTTCAAATGTTACTGCTTATTAAGTCATTATTACCTGTCATTTTCCAGGCATGTTGATTGTAAATTTGTTTCCCAGATACAGATATTATATCAATATCGTGTAACATTATTGTCGCTTTTAACATTGTAAATATTCATGATGCACATATAGATTTTGAAAGCAAATTTGTTTCCCAAAGTGCGACCCAATCGGCAATCAAATTGTTTTTCCCGGTTGTCGAGTTTATAAGATAATTGTTATCACATAATGCGCTGTAAAGAAATATACTAAATGTTAAAATCTGAAATTTAATAATGGTGAAATTACTTAAATAATATGTAATTACTAAAATTTAATATTTTCTTTTTATTTATTGCATCATTTTTTGAAGGTGATTTGCCGCTATTGAAGTCTTCGCACCTGGAAAGATTTTCAACACTTTGTTAATGCGGCGATTGTATGTCATGTTTTTATACTTTATTTAAAGTTCTACGGTTTATTGTGTAAACTAATACTGTAAAAATACAACTGGTTTTAAAAATCGGAGGTGTTCGAAATCCACTACAATTCAATAGCTACCAGTGAAAACTTGTTATCTACGACATGCATAGATAGCACACAAAATAGTTTGACAGAGTCTACGTATATTAAACTGTTTATAAATAAAAAAGAATTGCTAAATAAAATATAAATAATTAATAATTTTTTATAAGATTTTATATAACATATATCAATTCAATATTTAAAATTTAAATTTAAAATAAAAATCAATTCTAATGAGTTGACTAATAAATAGCAGACGATGTATCAGAATAAGGATTAGAGGTCATTGGGAGGAACTGCTTTGCTATCAGATTTCGGTCCATATTCCTCGACCCAACATTTCAGCCGCTATTCCTCGACCCAACATACAATAATTCGATTATTGTATGCTTACATGTGACCGTGTCTTTCCTTAATAACGGCATTTAGTATCAGTTTCACGAAGTTTCAGGTGTTGCTATTATTTATGTTTTTATATATATACTAATAATTGTTTTATAATTATTTTATGAAATGAATTTACCGTAATAGTGTCGACAACGTGTGTACTAATTGAGATCTTATTTTTTTCTTCTTTTGTTTTTCTTTTGCTTTGCTGCAAATTCTTTTATAGGCGTTTTCCAAAACCTCAAATAAGACTTATATGTTTCTTCATATAAGACTTATATTGCATATAAGTCTTAATACTTATAAGACTTATATTTATATTGCATATAAGACTTATGTTACATATAC
The DNA here is from genome assembly GCA_012934845.2 of Pomphorhynchus laevis. Lineage (NCBI taxonomy): Eukaryota > Metazoa > Acanthocephala > Palaeacanthocephala > Echinorhynchida > Pomphorhynchidae > Pomphorhynchus > Pomphorhynchus laevis. The sequence continues at coordinate 42,236 of WNNJ02002092.1, forward strand.
GACTTATATCTCTTCAAATAAGACATAGTCTTCAAATAAGACATATATTGTTCCTTTACATAAAACTTACATTGTTTCTTGTATCTTTAAAAACGATGTTATTGAACAGATTTGGCCTCACGGACCTAGTTAAAAATTGGTATGATAATGTCGTGGTCCTGCACAACACCGTTGTCTTCTAAACACATTAGTGTGTTTAATTTTTTTCGTGTCGATCGTGAATAGTTTTCATTGAAGAGTGACAGGTTTAGCTATTTTCAAATTTATTCGTATTTAAGTAGAATTATGTGGACCATATTTTATGGAATAAGAAGTTATTAAATATAATACTTATGATGTTGTCAAATTTGACAACGCTTTATCGTAGTTAATAATGATCTTTAAGTTTCTTTATGTCTTTTTTTTTAATTTAGGAACAATTTACTGCTATGCGAGATCTATACATGAAAAATGGCCAAGGATTCGTACTTGTCTATTCCATAACGGCACAATCGACTTTCAATGATATTAAAGATTTACGAGAGCAGATAAGAAAAGTTAAAGATACAGATGACGTAGGTTAATCATTTGACTACGTAACAATTACTTATTAGTTTTAAATAAGATCTAAATTATTTGAATATATTATTATTTTTACTTAAAAAATGGATTAATGAAATTAATTACATGTTAGTTTTTTATTCTATACTTCATTAGACGCAGCACACTTTGCACAAGACATGATCTTTCAAATAAGTATCTATTTCAATTATCAAGCGGAGAGCAATTCCAGAAGTATAGATTTGAACATGAGCAGTAGAGATATTCTACTATGTCCGCTTCTGTATTAGCAGCATGCGCAGTTTGATTGAGCAATAAAATATAAAACAATATAAATGTGAACGAGACAATATGGGTTGATGTTTTTATATCTAATTTGAATGCCATCACAGAATATAAAAATTGAGCATTTTAGTATTTCGTTCTTTTACCGATAATATTGACAAGAAGAAACCACAAGAGTTTGAATATGTAAACCCATTTTAAACATTCTAATCTGATTTCACAGTTTAACCCCCCCACAGCTATTAACAGTAATCTACAATTCATATTAGAAGAATAGCAAATAATGAACGCATTTTGAAATCAATTTCATGTTTGCTTTCTAACGCGTTATCAACTAATTAAGATGTCCCTAATGATGTTAGCCCCCGTGCTCATTTATTATTGTCTTCAGTGTGTCTTGTTTGTCTAATGTAGGTGCCGGGACTGTTTACAAAACACTTCATAAACAACCCAATACTATCAGACAACGATTTCCTTGTTTGATTCAATAATAACACTTTAAACAACCGTGTATTATTGGTAATTTTGATTTTCTTTGATATTATTTTTATTTTATGTTTGTTTTTATTTTTATTATTATTTTTATTTTGTATATTTTGCCAAATCATTTGAATCTATAAATAGGTCGCTGCTGTCATCTAAGTTATCTTGTAAGGTTGGTATTCATGGTAGGTTGCTTTCGCTATTGCACTGTATTCTACAGTAAAATACATTGAAAGTGTATGACGACCTTAACTATTCGCCACCGATTATCGCAAATCGAGGTGTGTTACAAGGCGACCCTTTAAGTCATCTTCTCTTTTCATTATTTATAATGGATCTCCCTACTAAGCTGAGAGAAATTAACGGCGATACAACTTCAATACTGCATGCTAATGACTTAGCAATTTTGTGCTCTGATATTAGTTCCGGACAAATCGCGTTACACTTCCTCTCTGCGTATTGTAAAGATAATGAATTGTTGATTAATATAAGTAAAACAAAAGTAATAAAATTTCGTAGAGGCGGCCGTCTATGTCGGTCTGATCAACTTTTTATCAACAATGTACAACTAGAATTTGTTTCTAATTACACATATCTAGGAATCTTAATGACATCAAGATGGTGTCATTCACTTCTGATATTCAAAACAAATGCGCAAAGATAGTAGGTGCTACCTCAAGAGTCGCAAATTTAGGAGCTTTATCTTTTGAAGGTGCTCTACATTATTTTCAAATAATGTTACCCCCTTGCTTACTTTACGGATTATCATCCTTCTGGCCAGACCTGAAATCATCCAACTTTAGACAAATCGATAACTACCAGACTCAATACATTAAAAGAATAGTCGGGGTTTCACCTAAGTGCTCTAGCATCAACTATTTTGAATGTTTATTGCAGCATTTTCTATTCAATTTTTCCAATTTATTTGCAAATATGTTTGTTCTTGTTTGTTTGACCCAAGCTGAAAGGCAAGTGGTCTTAATAAATCTCAACATTATTGTTTTTATTTACGCTGTTTGTTCCTTGGAAGGATATGATTTGTCTATAAACGTTACTACAAGAAATAATCAATAACCTATATTAGACAGACGGGGAACGCATGCCATATAATTTATGTCATTATTCGTCAATAATTTCTATCCACGTGCATTGTTTCTTCTCATCTTAAAAAGTTATTTACATATTTCAAGAAGAAATTCGAAAAATCTTCAAACGTAGCGACTTTAGTTTCGAATGTAGTTCGTTTTACTCCTCAAATAATGACATATCACATGGATTTTGGATCCTTGAAATGACATAATCATTACTTTATTCACAATTTACTGTAAAACGTGTGGTTAAAATGATAATTCTTTTGTATAAGTTTCTTTTTCTTTGCCGTTAATCCCGTATGGAATCGGGGTTGGTTCTCATTGTACGCGTCCTTAATTACGCACGGTTGTGAGGCAGATCTTAGTGTCATCGAGGAGCTTGTAAATCGCTTGCGTCCTGGTACCGGCTTTGTGCCTTAAACCCATGATTATTTTTTGGCAAAACTGGGTCATATCCTGTCGCGTCTATTACTGTAAACACCTCAGCTGTGTTTTGAGTTTTTACGGACGTGTTCGTTAAGTTGAGATAGCGACGAATTTTTAAGTACGCTTCCTGATGTCTGTCAGCAGAAGGGTGTCCGTGTTTAGCTCACTCCGCAGTTTGTTTAATGCGGGGAGTTTCCAGGAGCACAAAGAGAAGTAACGGACACACCCAAATTTATTAGTACAAGCAAACTAGGATATGTATTAGTCAAATTCCTAATGTGTATGCAAAAATGATTAAAAGTAAAGAGGAATAGAGGCCGAAACATGATAACATGAGAAATTGTTTTTGAAATTAGGTAATCAGAGAATTGAGAAGAATCAAGAGTAAAGATGACATATGAACGGTAAAGTAGAGAATTGAGAGTTTTCCATTTAGTTCGAGAGTCATTAGCGGAAGCCAGTTTGTTTCGAAAAAAACTATATGACTTAGAACACAGAAGTTGCCTAGGCGAACGACGAATAGCAAATAATTGGTTACGATAAACGGAGGAGTCAAGTGCTGAAGATAGTCTGAGATAACGATGATAAGTTCTGAAAGAACTACGCATGAAGCGTTTTGAAGTCACACACACTCAGAGTCGAATCATGTTGTACGATAGTTACGTGATTGAATAAAAGTTTTAAGGGGAAGAATTTCATCTAGGATAGAGCGAAATACATTGTTAAAGAGGGTACATAAGTAATTGTGGGATTCGTAGTTAAGAAGGATATATTAATGGAAAGCGGTTGATATGAGAGCGAAAAAGAGAAAAATCGAGGGATTTCCAAGAACGACATGAGATAGTTTTTGCAGGAACATTGATTTTTACAAAGGAGAATAAGAGGTAACAAGAAAGTGATCAGATAAACCATGATCAGATATACACAATGAAGAAGACAAGGAAAGACGCGAAGGTATGGCAACAATATCGGGAGTTCCGTTAAGAATATGGGTAGCAGAAGAATAATGAGGAGACATGATTTGCAAATCATGAGCCTTATCAACCACAGATAGGTTTAAAGAGCAGAGGCGTTTGCTAGAGTAATCATTCTGATTAACGTGCCAAGATTTGATTAAACACAGAACATTCAAAGATTTATGAAGTAAAAAATCATATCCTCATTTAAGACGAACAATTTCTAGGAATACTTGGGAAGCAGCGTATTCGAATCAATTATAGGATACACTGGATTATTTACAGGAAGATTAGCTGGAGGTTTTTTTAAAGGCTTTACTTGAGAATTTTCTTAATGATTTATTGAAGGATTTACTGGTGAGTTTACTGAAGGATTTAATAGAGTATTAATTGGAGGATTAACTGGATAATTTATTTGAGTATTTTCTTAAGAATTAAGTGGAGTATATACTTGGAGATTTACCGGATGATTTACTTGATGATTTGCTGATGGATTTACTGGAAGATAGACTGAAGGAGTTACATGAGGATTTATTGTAGGATATACTGGCGAATATACTGAAGGATTTATTGGAGGATTTACTAAAGGAATTACTGGAGAATTTACTGGGGGATTTACTAAAGGAATTACTGGGGGATTTACTAAAGGAATTACTGGAGGATTTACTGGATTTGAAGACTTTGATACTCAAATGTGGGAGCTGGATAAATTCGTAGTGTTGTTATTGTCTAGGTTTGTTTTCAGTTGACGAGTTCGTATAACCCTATTATTACGTATAATGAATGTAGAGGAACGGTCATTGTTTCGTTTCTCGTTAAGTTCGGTATGGAGAGTTTTGTAAGCATCACGTTCTACTTGTGACAGATCAGGAATTATATAGACTCTGGAAAAACTAGGTGAATGTTGTAGCTTACTACAATAGGAAAGTGCTTGACGTGATATCGATTCGTCAGTTGAAACAAGCAACCATAGAGGAATATCGGTTCGTTTAGCTGAAAATCGTTTGAGTAGAAGATACCGACATGTTGATATATTTTTCCCGATTTCAGAGAAAATGTTCTTGACGACGTCTTCTTAATCATTCGATGAAAGAGGTAACCCTCTAATGATTAAGTTACATAAACGATTTGCCTGCTTATCACACTCTTGCAAGAATTTAAGCTGAGCCAGATTCTTGTTTTAATGATTGGTCGCAAAAACAGATCTTACAACCTGCTGTCTAACCACGCATGTCTAAGCGCTTGACTAATCAGATTTTTTGCAAAAACCGACATAGAAATTCGTGGGTCACTAAAATATGTATGGACATCTGGTATCGGATTATGTTCAAACAGTACACTGTGGGATCTGAAAACGAAATCAATACAAATGATGCATTTCACATCTATATGAAATTTGGCAATAAAGCCCCTAATGTGTTAGCAAGTATTAATTCCATTTGTGGGAAACAATTTTGTAAAAACAATTTTATTTAAATAAGCTTTTAGGTTAAAAAATATTAAAAACTGCAATAGCCTTTAATCTATTTTTTAATTATTTTAGTTATTTAATTTATTCAAATTTATCATAAATTTATTCAAATTTATGTTCAAAATTTTAACATAAAACAGTTATGCTATAATTAGGAGGCTAAAATTGTCATCAATGGAATATCAAAATCATTATTTATGTTCAGTAACTGATAGTTTTAAATGAACTTGACTCCAAAGTGCTGAATATGGACTTTAATTCCTTTAAAAAGAGCCGTCAAATTGCTCTCTAATTCGTATTTTAAAGAAAAAAAACAAAGGTCGTATATAAAATACATTTTTTGTTTTGTAGCAACTTACAAAAGTTACAAGGTACGACAGTGTGTCAACATTCTTGCCTATCAGTAAAATTGGCAAGTGCCATGTTTTCAACAACGTAAAAAACAGGGCAATTAAATGTCTAACATTTAATAGAAATACATCCTGGTAGATACGTTATGCCCTTGATGTATAACAAGGAAATTATGTCCTTAATACGCTATGTCTATTTTATATGCTTGATTGATCTATAAAGTGATATTTTTGCTTCTTTCAATTCGAAATCGATATTTTGATTGTCATGCTTGAAAGAACTATAATCTTTCAGGGTGAAATATTTTTGAATCTTTCTTTTTATGATATTATGTTTGAAATGATAGAATTGTAAAAGGACATTTACATTAAGGTACCTATTGTATTAGTGGGTAATAAGTGTGATCTAGAGGATGAAAGAGCTGTGTCAAAAGCAACTGGTATTGAGTATTCAAAATCCCTTGGTTGCTCATTTTTGGAAGCATCGGCAAAATGCAGGATTAGTGTAGAGGAGGTAAGGCTTTATCATTATTGTTAATTTTATTATTTTTGCTGCTGTGTTACGGACTATTGCATTTTAAAATAACTAATTGTATAATATACGGTGTATCATCTTTTAATTGTGTTTTTACTAGATAAAATAATCAAATATTTGACGAACGATGTCTTTTAATTTATTTTAAATAAATTTTCGGACTGTACTAATCATAAGATCAGTATAATTGAAACTTACATGTAATATAAATTATATGAATGAAAATTAACTTTAAATTTACCAGGGGTTAGCATCAAAATAGTATATACGATCTTGAAGTAACAAATCATATTTTGAGTATACAAACATTGGAAGTATAAATAAATCAAATATCTTTACGCTCACCTGGTAATTATAAAATTTAATAGCTTTAATTACATTTATGTTACATATAGGTTCCAATTGTGTCGATTTTATGATAAACAGAATGTTGTTTCAAAATTCATGTAATAAATAAACGACCCCGTTTTCTCGGTTATTAGGGAATATTAAATAAATTCGATTCAAAGGCGAAATTAGATAAATTAAATCATTTACATTTAATAAAAATGATATATGATTTTCCAATGACGTCAGAGTATATCATTATTATGAGCTGTAGTTATGTACGCTGTAGTTACTATTTCGTATATTTTTTTCAAACAAATCTGAATAGATGTTTTCACTAACTACAATTCTCGACAATGCTATGTTTTAGTGTTCTTAAAATATAAATATCTAGTAGCCTTATTCGTAACAAAACCAATATTAATGATAAAGAAGGTGTATATCTAGATATGAACATTAAATTAACATTAACTAAAACTACTATTAATTTATATCGTAAAGATGACATATTTAAATTTACAAGAAACATTTTTGCATAAGCATTCATGCATATCATATAATATAAAATATAATACATTAAATAATGAAATTTTAAGAATTGCAACAATATGTAATGATATTGACTTTCTTCAAAATCATTTAAATAATTTAATAGATACATATTTTAAACTAGGTTACTATAAAAATAACATCAAGCAGAAAATAGTAAAATATATAAATCAACACAATAATATAAAGAATAAATTTAAACTCTTAAGTGGCAAATTTTTATGGATGGATAATAAATAAAATACTTTGTATTAGAATAAGATACTAGATAGTTTTATCAGAGGAAATACATCATTAGCATGTATTTGGCACCGCTGCTATGCTGGGTAGAGTATTTAGGGGCCGAAACCTGATAGCATAGCAGTTCCTCCTGATGACCTCTAATCCTTATTCTGATACAACGTCTGTTATTTATTAGTCAATTCATAAAAATGACGTTTATTTTAAATTTTATTTTTTATTTTTATTTTTAACTTGATTTAAATTATAGAAAATCTAAAAACAATTATTTATTTTATTATTTAATTATTAAATTTTGATTTAGCATTATTATGTTTTGTTTATTTTGTAATTATATAACAATACGTAGACTCAGTTAGCTGATTTGATTATTGGCGTATAACCTTGTTTATTACTCGACATTTTATTTATTTATATTTTGGCATATTATTTATATAATTTATATTATCTCTATAAACTGAAACTTTATTAAATTATTTTTATCCCTATAAACTGAAACGTCAAGAAAATTCGTTGGCACACTTTTATCAATTGTAAACTTGAGGCATCCGAAAGTGTTCAGGTTATTTAAAAAAACTTGATAATTCTTGTTCCCCATCAACAATAACAAGGTTCTCCAGGAATCTATAAACTTTTAAACAATCAATAGAACATGATAATATTTGTGAAACATTAGACGTTGAGTCATTATATACTAACATTTCTCATTCGGAAAGGGTTAATGCAGTGTATAACGCAATGATACAGGCTAAATGACCAAGTCAAAAAAAATAAAAATTGTAAGAGATACTTTAAACGTAGTGCTACAAAACAACATATTTACCTTTAATGGGTTGAAATTCAACAAGAGAATCGGTACAGCAATGATAACATCAGTCGCTCCTATTTATGCAATATTATATGTTGATCAATACGAAACAACATTCATTGACCAACAAACAAAGAAACCCTATGTGTGGCTAAGATACGTAGGTAACATATTTATGACGCAGAAGCATGGAGAACAAGAATTATCAAGTTTTATGAACACTTTCGGATGCTTCAAGTTTACAATTAATAAAAGTGTGCCAACGAGTGGCCACTTAATGCTTATAAAAAGAATATGATAGTGAATAAAGCTTCGAGGATTATGAAAATATGCAGCATAAACTATGAATAACAGAAATGGCTTAAATGCTTAGCAGGTGATCTGCATAACAGATCCTATACGAAACAAGAAATTTATCAATGCATGAAAAAGGGACGAAAAATGGCAACGAAAATGACTAGAAAGAAAGAAGACGCTAAACGATTACTAACAATACATATGCCATATCACACCGGCTTACGAAAATTACAACACTGTCTTGATAAAGATATTAATCACATAAGAATGCTAGATAATCAAAAACCATGGAAAATTCGAGTTGTGAATAGCATGCACAATTCACTGAAATGTAAACTCGTTTCTTCACGGTTAAAAACAAATATTATTTACAATGGAAATAAAGGAAGTCAAAAATGTATGCGACCACGTACAAAATGATGTGAGCAAATTACAGAGTGCGAAACATACCTCAGCAGAAAAACAAAATTGAAGTATAAAATTCGCGATTCCGTCGACTGCTTTAGTAAAGGTATAGTATATCTAACTTAATGCGCGCATTGTAATGCTCAATATCTCGGAGAATCCGGATTATCTTTAAACATACGCTTAAACAACCGTATAAGCGATATTAAAAAGCCGTTGACAGCAGGAGACGCAGTAGTAAATCACTGTATCACTAAACACGCGCATAACATCGATTGTTTCAAATACTGTATAATAGAAGGAAATGTACATAATGGCAACGAAAGGAAACGTAGAGAACAGATGTGGATTGGACAACGAATGATTGATATAGAAACAGGAATGCATGCGGAGCATAAGTATCACTAACATGTTGATTAAGCCTCAGGGTTCTATTTTTGTGAATTTAACTTGCAATTTAAGTAATGCTTAATATTTTGATGTTTCTGTATTTTAGATTAATTGACAAAGCCTAAAAAGGCGAAACGTTTTTGAAATTATTCGTCTGCAGTCTAAAATAATTTGTCTGCAGTCTAAAATAATTCGTGTGCAGTCTAAAATAATTTGTCTGCAGTCTAAAATAATTCGTGTGCAGTCTAAAATAATTTGTCTGCAGTCACTGTAAAGCGATAAATCTTCTAATATTTACATTGTATAGGAATATAGGAGTGTTCAAGTTAGATAACTGAGTCTTCGTATTTTATACGATATATAAATAAAAATAAAGATAAATAATATTTAATTATATAAGTTTTTATACAATTTATTTTTATATCATGTCAAAATTTAAAAAAGAAGTCATTATTTTGGATTTGATTAATAAATAACAGACGATGTATTATAATAAGGATTATAGGTCATCAAAAGTAACTGATATGCTATCAGGTTTCGGCCCTTATTTCTCGACCCAACATAGCAGCGGGGCAAAATACATGCTAATGACGTATGTCCTCTGATTAAATTTGATTATATGGTATCTCATTCGAATACAAAGTATATTATTTATTATCCATCCATAAAAAGTTTCGCTTGATACTTAAAATTAATTTTTAATAATATTTTATGTTGTTTGTTATATTGTAAAATTATAAGAAAAAGGAAAATCCATTAAACTTGCCTGAAAATTAGCAGAAAAATAGTCGTATCAATACGACATAGTTTAAGTATTTCTGACAGAGGTTACATTACCGGGAAAACAAAATCCATAGATAATTAATAACTTGTCAGTGGAATAAATTAGATATCCGAGTCTACGTGTTTTATACGATATACAAATAAAAAATAAAGATAAATAATAAATAATTTACAATTTTATACAATTAATATTTATATCAAGTATAAATTTAAAATAAATGTTAATTTTTATGAATTGACTAATAAATAACAGGCGATATATAAGAATAAGGATTAGAGGTCATAAGGATGTACGAAATGTAACAAACTTCAAATTGCAGTATTCATATATTCTGTTTTATTTCAGTTCTCCACTGTATTATTTACTGTTTCTATTTACTTCAAATTTATTGTTTCATGTTTTACTGTTTAGATATTTTTCGATCTCGTCCGGCAAATTAATAGACAAGATCCTGCTAAAAAGATTGTAAAGAAAAAATACCGAAAGAATCGATCGTGTACTCTGTTGTAAGGAATTCATAATAGAAATGATTACGATGATGATAGCAGTGATAATGGAGAATTAATTTTTGAACTTTATTGTTTAAACGCACTTTTATTATCGTCTCAAATAATTCATAATCATGATCGTCATGTCTTATGTGGTTATAGTTTTTTGTTTACTATGGGATATAACCGTAGTAAGCTTATAACCGTTAAAATTTGACGCTTTGTATACATTAACAAAATATAAATCGAAATTTTACATTTTAATTGAAAAATAGTGTCTATTTCACTTTCATCATAACATTTAAATCAATAACTTTATTGTATGAATGCTGATTTTAATATTTATTCTTTCCTTATACGACGACATTTTTTATTTTGCCAACGAAAGTCAAATATTACTTTAATTTTGTAATTATATTTGCCATTTTTAAATTAAATTCCGTATTCCATTTTTATTTTTTACATTGCACAAAATATTTAAGTAAAGTTAAATGACGTGATTTTATTTGTCAATATGAAATAAAAATTTAGAAATTAGTATTTACGATTACTAATTAGCGTTTTAGATAAGTTATTCACTAACTACAATACTCATCACTTTAACTTCAAAAGGTTTATTTCTTTCAGGTCTAAACGTTGACATTATATATAATATGTATTATATATAAATAAAATAACATGTCTCTATCAATTAACTATTGATATTAACTATTGTCTCTATCTATTAGTTTTTTAATAAACGTTCTGCCTCGCTGTTTCTAAAATATATAAATGTCGCAGTGTACGAAATAATGGATAGATACAAAAAATCTAAACACTTTAATTCAAAAAGCTTATATTATGTCTCTGTTTAAATGCACTGTCAGCATTTAATGCATTCCTAGCTTAATGCCATTACACAATTGTTGTAGCCGATATATTTTACTGTATTGTTGTTGTTCGTCTTGCACTTTTTCAATTATTTTATAGGTTAAGCAGCCTTGTAGTGTTCTGTGTAGCAAAACATGTCTACAACTGCATCAATGTGTATGTTTGCTTTTATATGCGCACATTTATATTTAAATAAGATAATAATAATAATTATGTCTCGTAAGCTCTTCCTTTCTCACCTACGTATTGATTTTTATATTTGTTCTATTTGCCACATATTGGCACTTTATTTATGCAGTACTCATATTTTATTTATTTTTAAGTTTATTACCGCAATTCTAATTTAGTTTCAAAGCATTATGTCAGACGGCATTGATATTATTACATTTAAAGGCCCAATTAGTTGTTTGTTTGATATTTTTAATTTAAATGATGCCGAATATTTGCTCATTTTGTTTGGAATTCAATAGTGTATTTGGATATTATTTGTTGTAGAATTGAATGTTTGAATTTTTAAATATCGTTGCGAAAGTTTGGTTAAATTTTGATAGCGGTTTGCAGTAATCTAAAACTATTGTTGGTTTTAAGGATGTCTCACAGTTTTCATTTCCTGTTTTTCTTAATAATATTTGTATGGTTCTTCTAGAATTACCTCTTTTTCGTAAATAATCATCATATTGCGAAGTTCTTCATTTCTTGTTGATTCTGAACATAGTCGGACAATTCGCCGAGTCTCATTTTTAATCAAATTTATTTTCACACATTTTGGTTGATTACTTGATGAATTCAGATACATGCCTTTATGCGTTTATTTCCTAAGCAAGGGTATTTTAAAATTTTGCCTTTTAAAGAAATTACGACGTTCAAAATTGATACTGATATGTTAATATCTCCTGTAAAACACAATCGGCCTGTGCTCTTAATTTTTTAAGAACTTCTTGTGTAGAACTTCTGCTGCTCAGACACGTGCATGAACATAATGACATAATAGTGATGCCATAGGTGTACCCATAGTGGTTGTTTTGATTGTTGATATAATTGGTCATCGAATTCAAAAAATATTATCTTTTAATACTATTTCAAGTGCATCCTTCAAGAAATTTATTTTGTCGCTATGCTAATTACGGCGTCTCATATAATAGACTATAGCATTTATTACAGATTCGCTATCGATAGACGTATATAACGACTCATTGAGTTTTACATTGATTCGTTGTCAATATCGTTTCTAATTGATTTTTGTCTATGAATAAATCTAACAGATGATTCAATATTTGTTAGCACTAGTTTAAACTATCTTGATAACAAGTACTTACAATAAATCACTGGTTAAATTTGTCTTAATTATACTAAGTTCTTACAATATTAATATACACAATCTAAAGTACACACAAGCTTAAACACACACCAAAGCGGAAAGAAAAAACCAACAACGATCCACGCTCAACTCGCGTATCTCTTGGAATGCGAGAGAATTCTGAATCTTGCGGAATGCAAGAGAATGACGTCCCCAGTCTGGTCAGGAAAACAAATTATGAATCATCCGGACTAATTCGAGGTGAGATCGTGTCGGAAAAAGGACAATGCAGCATTTGTCGTCGATTATTTTGCTTAACTTCTACCGGCCGAATACGCAGGCATGACCAATCTTTCGGCTATCCCGGTTCTAGTCAAACGCCTACTTCCATAAATAGTTCGGCATCATTCGATACTCAGGCTGACAACACCTTTTCAGGAGAGCATTGGGATATCGCGTTTATCAAGATGCTATCAGTTCGGTTGGTTCGACGAATACCCAGATCTGCCAGGTCCCAGGTAGCTATAACTCGTTCATTCATTTTGGCTGACATTGCGAGGGACCACCAGAAAGAAGATGCGTGGATTAAATTGTTGATGTTCGCGAGAATGGTTATCCGCGTGCCTGTAAGGACTGAGGAAAATGGCAATCGCAGTTTGTCTCAGAAGATAAAGCAGGCATGTCTCAAATTTTTTGATATGACATCCAGGTTAGTTGATGATGTTGTGGAGCGAAGGCGGGGGAGGTTCCGGCAATCGAACTAAAGTAGACGATCGCGAGGCCAATAGAAATCTTTGTCGCAGAGTAGAATGACTGGAAGACGGTGATGTTCGCGGCGCAATCAGATTAGTGAGCAGCGACGACGGAATAGTGCAATTCGACAATCAAGTTTTGTCAGAACTAAGGTCCAAACACTCCCACGAACTAACCAATTAGGTGGGACACATATACAAGTTCAAATTCACAGTGCACCGCCTTATGCCTTCCCTGTTGTCTCTGCTGACATCGTGAAGTCTGCTCTCCGCTCTTTCCCAAATTCTTCTTCAAGTGGATTAGATGGACTCAGTCCACTACATCTAAAATACCTGACTGGTCCAACGTGCGGCCTTCCAAGGGTTCGCCTAGTGCATTCCATGGCTGAATTCATCACCGTCGTCTTAAAAGGTTGTGTGCCGGATTCAATAAGGAAATTTTTCTGCGGTGCTAAACTACTGGCATTACAGAAGCCTAAAAGCGGTATCCGTCCGATTGCCGTGCTGTACGCTGCGTCGATTGGCATCAAAGATTGTTGCACGTTGGGCATCCAACGACATTCTAGATGAGTTCGTACCTCGACAATTTGGCGTTGGAATACCACGAGGAGTTGAAGCTGTGACTCACGCGTCCAGGCATTTTGTCGCGAACGCCTTAGTCCCTGGAGTAGCGCTCGCCAAGCTCGATTTTCATAACGCTTTCAACACGGTCAACCGCGACCACATGATTGACACGGTTCGAAGGAAGCTACCAGCATACCTACCTTTCGTTAACATGTGCTTTGGTGATGAGAGTTATCTCATTGCGGGCGCCTCAATAATTCCATCCGCTGAAGGTGTACAACAGGGAGACCCACTCGGTCCTCTGCTTTTCTCGCTTACCGTAAAGGAAGTTGTCAAACTCTGCCAGTCACCTTTTTGTGCATGGTATCTCGACGACTGTATTTTGGGTGGTGACTTGGATACGATTTACTCTGATGTAGTTAAAATATTCGATCAGGGTTCAAGAAGACTGACATTAAATCCTCAAAAGTCGGAATTAATCACCCGAGATCCTATAGATCAAATTCGTTTGATGGAATTGATTCCTAAATCCATTCTCACTAGTCCCAACGACGCTGTTATCTTGGGTACTCCTGTAGGAAACGAGTTGGCGCTCGATGAAACCGTGAATCAATGTGTATCGCTTATCCAGAACACTGTCTGACGAATGGCCGATCTATCCAGACAGGATGCGCTGTTTCTATTGCGATGTAGCTTCAGCATACCAAAGATTTCTCATCTGCTACGCTGTGCCCCTTGCTTTTCATGTCCATCTTTTAAGAATTATGACGAAGTCCTAAAGTCCGCTCTTGCCAACATCTTGAATTTATATCTGGATGATAATGCATGGCGTCAAGCAACTTTGCCGATTGACTTAGGTGGCTTAAGTTTATATCGCAGTGAAGTTATATCCCTGCCGGCATATTTGTCCTCAATCACAGGTACGTCAATTCTCGTAAACGCATTGGCCGGACCAAACCTTGGAGCAACCAGCGGAGTGAATGGCTCGGATTTCCAACACGGTGTGCGCGGATGGGCGGCTGTATGGGGGAAGAGTTGCCAACAGAAAAACACAAACAAAAACGTTGGTCTCATCCTGTGCACTTGGTCGCAAGTGGTTCTCTCTTATTGGATGCTGATTCTTCTAAATGTCGAGCTAGACTGCTTGAAACGGTAGGCAAAGACTCCGGGGCTTTCCTGATGGCACTTCCAATCTCGGCGGTCGGCACCAGATTGGACGATGTATCATTCACCATTGCCGCTGCGCTACGACTCGGTATCAAATTTAGCGGGGAATTCACATGTGGATGCGGGAATATCAGCGACTCATCAGGTTTGCACGATCTGGACTGTCGATATAGCAAACCTCGGCACAGTCGACATTCGGAGATGAACCACATAATGCAAATGGCTTTCTCTTCAGTAGGGATACCTTCTCGACTAGAACCGGTAAGGTTGTGTCGCAGCGACGGCAAGCGACCTGATGGTGGCACTTTGGTTTCACGAAAGGGCGGCAAATTGCTGATTTGGGACGCTACCTGCATAAATCCTCTAGCGGCGAGTTACGAGGACAAGGCAGTCATTCGGACCAGGGAGGTTGCCGCCTTTGCAGAGAGCAAGAAGAGGGAAAAATACAGAGATCGACAATAGAATATATACCTTCGTTCCAATCGCGGTCTAGTCCTTGGGTGTCTTGGGCAAGGAAACCTCGTGTTTTACTGTAGAGATCGAAAATATGATGTCAAAGGCAACTTGCGAACCTCGATCAACGGCTTTCCTCAGGCAACGATTAAGCGCATCGGTTCAACGTGGGAATGCAACGTGTATACTCGAATGCTTGGGCGATCAATCGGTTTCCGACTTTTTTTAACTTAATGACTGTACTTATTTCAAACTATGTTTTATTAATTGTTTTATCAAATCACTGCTTAAAATCTTTTGGATTAATAATATTTAATTTTGTTAGTACTTATTTAACTATAAATTTAATAATTTTGTTTATAAATCTGCTTGCTAACTAAGTTATACGTTTATTTATGCTTAATATTGAACATCCATGGCAAGGATATATATTTTTATGTACTTTAATATGCATATATAATACGTTCTAAGCATGATGTAGATTGTAATAAATCATTGAGTGCAGTAATGCCAAAATATTTTAGTGAAATGTGTTTATTAATCACATTTCGAATTTTTTTATCTTGCCTTATGCAATTTATGCTTATTGAGTGTGCTATAATCGCTACTTTGCTATTGTCTTAAAGATCCGTTATATAATATGTCCTACCTTTAAAACACACAATGTGATTTCGCAACAGAAACCAGCTCCGGATTTAATTATTCATTACTACCAACTTCATCCACTTTGGATTGCAACATGGCAGATTTGAGCCTGAAATATTGGCATTGTATCACCAGCAACTGCCGTGCAACGATACACCCAGACTAATCAGAGAGCTGTGCACCGCTGTAGTTTTCTTTTTAACCTTATTTGTACTTCCTGATTCGAACTTAGATTTTATCGATCGGTAGGTTTACGACTTACCGACTAGGCTAACCATCCAGTATAGCAAATCAATATCGAAAAAAACCTATTTGCCAATAATAACTTATCAGTAGAACAAAACAGATCAGATTACTGCGTCTAAATAACCATAAGAACTTAAACACATCGTATAAATCTACGTATTTTATTCTAATAAATAACAGACGTGTTATCAAAATAAGGATTAGAGGTCATTAGGAGGAACTGCTATGCTAACAGGTTTCGACTTCTCTACCCAATATAGTAACGGGGCCAAATACGTGTTAAGGACGTATTTCCTCTGATTAAAGTTGATTATATAGTATTTTATTCTAATACAGAGTATATTATTTATTATTCATCCATAAAAATTATCCATTAATGATTTTAAAATCATTTTTAATATTATTGTGTTGGTTTATATATTTTACTATTTTCTGTTTGATGTTATTTTTATAGTAACCTAGTTTAAAATATGTATCTATTAAATTATTTAAATGATTTTGAAGAAAGCCAATATCATTACATATTGTTGCAATTCTTAAGATTTCATTATTTAATGATCTTTTCCCAATATAAGATTAATTAATTTTACTAACGCTTCTTTAATATCTACTAAATCTAGATTAGTATAAAGCGTACTAAAATCGTATGTATTTATATTTTGAAAATTTATTCCTTTTGTCTGTTCTAAAAATTCTTTTGTAGAATTAATACTGAAATAGTGTTTTATACCAGTATTAATTTCGATTACCTTGCAATATTTTTTGAAGTGTGTTTTAATTAATTTAAGTATTTTATTCATATAGACAGAAAGTGGTTTTAATGTACATTTAAACGCACTACATATGAACCTAGGTTTTATTGGATTTTTATGTAATTTTGGATTCCAATATAATATAGGTATAGTTTTATTATCTGATTCAACCTTTATACCCTTCTTATCCATTATAAAGCAGATTTGATTAACTTTGATTTTAGTTACTAAACTAAAATCACTACCTTCATATGTTGCGTGATTTAGAAAAAATCAATGATTTAGAAACGGGTAACTAAATATTTAATAATGCATTATTTTTCTAAATAACTGTAAACTACATGTTTTTACAACTTTTTACAAAATTGTTTAATTTAGTTGCGATACATTTTTGCTGACACATCAATTAATTAAGACGTCGGTTTAGGAAAATTTTAGGAGTATAATTTGCAATATCATCCAATGTCTTAATAATACATTGTCTTAATAAGACCGACACCAACTATGGACAACTGCAAGTACAGTGCTCAATACACGACTGCAGCGTCTGGTCAACAATCGCCTGCGACAAGAATAAGTCTAAAGAAGACTTAGTATGCGGTTTTTGTGTCAACAAACTAATCTGAAATCTTCCAATAAGCACATATCAACATCCAACACGTCAACTCAAACTACCCCGTCGTTTCTAATGTTATTTCTACAACCACCGACCCTGCACCATATACACTTCCCATTCCATGTCATCTTTACTCCATGACACTCCCCGTCCCGTCTTTCCCGTCTCGTTTCTCAATAACTTGCAAACATTAATCAAAATCGCCTCCACCAACCTCCACGATCCTTCCATACCTAACCTTTCCTCATATAGATTGCCACCCATAGATTGCCACTCTGTCTCCCGTCTTCAAACCAAATCCCTCCAAATCATAAACTGCCAGCTCTCCTATTTTGATCTCACCCACTCACGTCAGTTGTTTTCCTTTACGGAAGCGCTTTCCTTCTCGCGATCGTTGCGTCATCGTCACTAATATCACTCATTCCAAATCCTTATCTCCACAAGCAAGTCTCGACCACGATGTTTCCATCACATCCACTCTCGATATTCTCTTACCCTTCAAGTCTCACCCACATTGTCGCTTGCACCGTGCCCCATGGTTTGACATCCAATGCCTACTATCAAAGCGTCGACTCCGCCATGCTTTTCGAGTCTATCACCGCTCTCTCAGACGTGATTTCCGCTCGATCACTCCGTCTTTCCGTGATTCCTATCTTACTCTTCGCCGGTATCATCTCAACCTACTACGTACCAAATGCAACTCCTTCTGGTAGCATAAAATCATCATTTCATTCAACTCTAAGACTCTCTGGCATACTTTTAACTCAATCCTTGCTCGCTACTCTTTGCCGTGCAACATAAATGCCCATGATTATTCGTCATTTCTCCAGACTAAAGTATCCACGCTGCTCTCTCACACCCCGGTCTCCATTCTATCCCACTCTGCCCAGTCTACTCTCATCCTTCCGGAACTCTTTCATCTTCTCCCTGTATCACCTACAGAAGTATCATCTGTCCTCATGTCCTTGCCCAACAAAACCTCACCTGCCGATCCACTGCCTACTCACATATTAAAATATATATGCTCATCGATATCCCCATTTCTCACAACCTTGTTTAATTCGTCCATCCGCAGTCGTATCTTCCCTTCACACAGGAAATCCGCAATCGTTCGTCCCCTCCTTAAGAAACAATCGCTCGACCCCTCCCTTCCTTCTAGCTATCGCCCCATTTCACTACTCTCTACTATTTCTAAGCTCTTAGAACGCCTCATCTTAATACAAATCAACGCTTATCTCTCCTCATCCAATCTGTACCCTCCTTTCCAATCCGCTTTCCGCTCTAATCACTCGACAGAAATCGCATGCATAAAAGTGTACAACGACTTACTTATTTCTCGAGACAAGGCTCTATATAGTGTTCTCATCTCCCTCGACCTCTCCTCCGCATTCGACATTGTCGACCACTCCGTCCTCCTTTCTCGCCTTCGTTATGATTACGGCTTTTCTTCCTCCTCCGTAGCTTGGTTCGCCTCATATCTATCCGACCGTTCCTTTCGCGTATGTTCTAATTCATCATCCTCCCCTCCCATCCCTATTTTTTGCGGGGTCCCACAAGGTGTAGTCCTAGGTCCCCTCCCTTTTCTCTCTTCTGCTTGGCGATCTCTCTCCGTTTATCAACCCTTACTCCTTTAACGTCATGCAATACGCCGATGACATCCTCATCTATGATCATGCACCCGCACATCACATACACGATATCGGCATCTCTGTCTCTAACTGTCTTTCTTCTATCTATAAACGTCTCTCCTATCTCCATCTCGTTCTAAACCCCGCAAGTCCAAAATAATGTTGATCCTCCCCCGTAAACCGAACATATCTTCTCCCACTGTATCTTTTGCTTCATCCATCATTCCTATAGTCCACAATCTCACTTTCTTAGGCTTCCATTTCGATGATCACTTTTCCCTTAAATCCTTCGTCCATGGCAAGGTCCGCTTGTCTTTTCGCCTATTCTCCAAAATTCATCATCCTACCCCTACAACGAATAATCAACACCGCCGTTCGAGTGCTCTTTCGTCTCCGTCGCTTCGACCACACATCCATATATTTTGCCCAACTCTCCTGGCCCACCATCCACATCTGCATCAAACTCCGCCTTCTTCTCGTTACCTTTCGTCTCATCGCTGTCGGCTCCCCATCGTTCATCAACCTTCCTTTCTTAGACGATACTCGCCCCACCTCGCTATCGCTTCGTTCCTGTAATACCCTCTTACTCTACGTTCCTAAATACTCCAACAACTACGGTCTCCGATCCTTCCTCGTCGCCGCCCCACTCGCATGAAATCAGCTATCTCTCAACATCCGCCGCGCTCCCTCCTTTATCGCATTCAAACACCTCCTCCGTTCACACATTCTCGACACATTATTTACATTTTTGTTTTGTTGTGGTCATGTAAGCGTGCGTGTGCACGCATTTGTCACGTTAAAATAAATCTTTTTTTAATACATTAAATAGATTTATATTCACATTATTAGCAATGATGAATGTCAAATTTTGTTTAATATAATAAGAACTATGAAAAGAAAAAGTTAATTTTTAAATTTAAAAAATTTAAAAGCTGTAAAATAATTGTGTTGCTTGCAAAGCTTCAACGAAATATACTGCTAACTTGCATCTTTCGAATTAATAAAATGGAAAGGTGTTTTTCCTTCAAAAGATTTATTAAAATTCTGTAAAAAAGATTCATCATGACTCACAGACAATTATTTTCTATGAGATAAAGTTTTGCATACCTATATATATCCATCTATTGATCCCTTCATTTTGATCAGAATCATACTGATCCTATAACTACACACTCTTGAATTCTTTATCAGCCCCAAAGACAACATATTTAGCGATACTTTCAGTTTAGTACCTTCAAACATAGATTTAAACCATGTATTGTAAAAATCCATCTCTAAGATATCATCAGCAGATCTTGTTGATCCCTTATCATCCTCAAAATCGATTATTGTTGTTGGTGATATTCTCACCTAAGGGGATATTATAATTTTTCAAACACGGCATGAAATATCAAAAACGGCATGAAATATCAAAAATGGCATGAAATGTCAAAATCGGCAAGAAATATCAAAAACGGCATGAAATATCAAAAACGGCATGAAATGTCAAAAACGGCATGAAATATCAAAAACGGCATGAAATGTCAAAAACGGCATGAAATATCAAAAACGGCATGAAACCATAAAGAACCAAAGTATTTTATATAAATAAAAGTAATTTATTTATATAAAAGTATTTTATTCATTTAAGTATTTTATTCATATAAAAAGCACTACATATGAAAAAAGGTTTTATTGCACTACATATGAACCTTGGCTTTATCGGATTTCTATGTAATTTTGGATTTCAAAATTACAAAAAAATCTTCAGTATATGAATGAAAGTCTAAATAAGCAAGAAAGTATCCAGAACCTGAAACCGTCAATGTAATGACATTCTGTACCACCGTTTTCGAAATGCACTCAAATTATTCTTTTTTATTTAACAGAGTTGTAATCAGGGCATCATAGAATCTGTACTGTGATCATCTGATGAGTTATTTCATTTATTTTATCAATTTTGCTAGAAATCAAACAAGATGATTTCGCAGCAGAAACCAGCTACGATACCATTCCTACATTACTTCCAACTTTATACAACCTTACTCACAGCATTCCAGATTTTAGTTTGGCATATTGGTATTGTCTCCTCCACTACTGCCTTTCAATTGTACACCTGGACTCATCACAAGGCTATGTACCGCTGTAGTTTCCTTTTGAACACTTTTTGCATTTTCAGATTTGACCCAAGGTTCTTTCGATCGGAGGGTATATGCTTTACTAACTAGGCTAACCATCCAGCACAGTTAGAAATTCTTCGGTATATAAAAATCAGACTTTTCTAATCTCTAAAGAGGAACCTTATTTAGGGGCCTGCATTCGAATGCAATTTTTTCAGTCATTAATTAGAATTCTCGAATATGGGTTGTTAAGACAGGAGCAAAATTTGAGCTACAAATGAAAATTTCTGACTTCACCAAAATTATCACTCAATTTTTGACCTGTCGCGAAGCGCTTAATGAAAATAGTGGAACATAACAGAAAAGTTCATAAAAGTTCCTCCTGATTTATTTATTATTTGTCAATTCGTAAAAATTGATAACTTTATAAAAATATAAATTATATAATCTTATTTAATTATTTATTATTAATAATGTTATAAAGTTAATAATTATATAATGTTAAATAATTATTTAGTTACTAATATATGAAATTAAATAATTATATTTATTAATTATTTATTTATATTTATATATTTTTTAAATTTATATATAGTATAAAATACGTAGACTCAGTTAGCTGATTTGATTCATTTAGATGAGAGTATGATATAATATTATTAGATGGAAAAATGATATAATATTGTTTAATAAAAGTATGATATAATATTATTAGATGGAAATTATGACGGATGTCCTTCGAAAATATCCATGTGTACGTTGGAATAGGATCATGCTACACATGAATGTCAATTCTTTGCCTTGTTGTTAGATACATTTCGTAAAATTCTTGTTTATTTTAGCTAAGAATGATTTTAATTGATTTAATAAGAAAGTCAAGTCAATCTTTAAGTTACAGTCTAGTGAATTCCTGAAGGAATTTACAACTGAATTGTTCTCTCAGAAAGTGCGGTGATACTTATTAATCTTGAACGAGGTATTCTTATTGTTACAAAGAAAAATTGTTAATTATTTGTAAAATTTGCCTTTTACCGTAGTGTTTATAATTATGAGTCAGTATAAATGTTCACAACTAACATGACATGTATGTGAATAGTCTGTAATTGTTTCTACAGCAGCATGGAACTTTTTCATCGATTGACGTTGTTGGAACCTGATTCAAATTGTCTTAATGTTTCTGTCAAACCACTCGTCACATCACACAATACAATATCATTAATTTCGATTGCGTTTTAAAAAAACATCACAGATCATCGTATTGTTTTAATTGCCCAAATGCAAGTTTAAGATCGTTTGACAAATTACATTACACCTTATTTGTAATTTGCAGGAGGTCATATTAATAGTTCACCGCATAAGAATTTTCAAAATAAAAAATACTTCGTATCGTAAAGATATTCCAAATTATTCATCGCATATAGTTCGTAGTTGCGATTCGTTTGTCGTTGTATGAACTTGTATTCATAGAGCAATCGGTAGATATTCTCTTTAAAGATTTAACTGCTCACGTTTTACGAATCCATAATTAATCCAACGCGAGTGAGAGAGAGTTTATCATATTTTTGGAAAATAGAGCTTATGAAGTAGTTCCAGGATTAACGTGGAATAATTTCAAAAGCGAAAATCGTAAAGATTTTTGATTTTAAAAAATCAAAATATGAAATATTGTGTAGCTTGTGTGAATAAATCAGGCTTTAAAATTGTTTTAACCTAATCTGAAAAAACAACGTTTTTGATTATATAGCGTGATATTATAGTCACTTATTTCACTCTTGATTATATTCAAAAAAGATTGTTGTTTTATTATTTAAAATGTAGTATTACCGATACGCTATTTAGTTTGTATTTTTTAAAGTTATTTAAAATTAAACAATTTTAAAGTTCAACACTAAAAATATAAAGTGATGCTGACTCTGGGAAATATATCCTTTTAATGTATTTTGTTAATTCTACTGTTCTAAAAAATATTTTAAATAATTTAAAATCACTATGGTATTAAAATAAATATTAAAATTGATTTTATTCATAAAATCATAATTAGTTCTTGTTGTCAACAACGAGAACTTTTCGTTCTCGTTGTCAACGACTAGGCGCACCTAAGTGTCCAAAATTGCAGCGATATGATAATCTCAAGACCAACAATTTATGGAACATCTTTATTGTGTCTTATTGTTGTTTTTATGTCCTGATGAAGATAACCATTAGTTATCGTTAATGTAAATTTTGTCGATTAATTATTAAATATGGTTCTCAAATTTTTATTCGCAATGCATCCTTTTCTTTGGTAAATTATGGTTGAATGTATTGGCTGGGCTTTATAGGTTTTATAAAATGTAATTATTTAATTATTTTACTAACTTCTAACCTGCTCGACCTCCTACCCACATTTTATTACATTTTACGTAAGAAATTCTATAAACTACTGTCAAAGTTTATTTTAATTTGAAAAGATTGAAATTTTCGTATCCTAAACTTTTTAATGCGTGATATTTTTATTTTAATTTCAGTGCAGGATAAATCGTTAAATAAATTTTATTTATAAAAAGAATGCAGGTGAATTTAAAAGCGTGTCTTGTACGAAAGGAAAATAGCGACGTTGTTAATAGATGACTTTAGAACAATCAGTCCATGTCGCCGCAAGTGCTCACTGGCGCAGCAAGTACTTTGTTGTTCGTGACAACAAAGTTATTGAATTAGATTGCAACGGTGATTTTGATTGAGCAGGCTTTGCATCTATCGTCCTATTTGCTGATATCGCTACATATCTTTAAATATCAATTTGTATTTGTAAAAGTGTATTAAATACTCATATTTAAATGACAGTAGATACAAAGTTTTATTACAAAGGTATCAGACAATCATCATCATCATCATCGGTTTGATCATATAATATGTCGCTACTTTAAAGTAAAAGCAATACACTGCTTGCATCGTCAATACGAAAGATAAATAAATTGTTCACATGGCCATGCTGCCGCAGTGTTCGACTCGTTTGGCCGGTCTGAGAAGATGATTTGTCTGTAATTGTAACTTAGGAGAGAGAGTGCAACGAACAATGCACATTGTATATTGGGAGAATACGCTCACTGCATTTTATTTATAAATTGTCTCGTTTAAATTTATAACAAAACGGATTTTATTATTCAAAAAAGTCGGAAAACACGAATAGATCATGCAAGTCATTGCAATATATAATAGAGCATCATTGTCATGATTTTGGCTTTATAAAATCGGTACCAATCGGCTTATTATCATCGTTTTGTATTAGGGTCAATTTGTGATAATTGTAGGAGCATAATTATATATTCTCAACGAATAACTGTGCAAATAGACAAATATAATCAGTAAAACGGTTCAGTAATTTGTCAGGCTCTTTCGTCTCCGTGATATAGAATTGTGCTTTCTACAGATTTTCAAAGAACATTGGAGTTTTGCTTTGCTGGCAGATCTTTTTGCTTATGCTGTGCAAAAACTGCCTGCAATGACGAATCAATGTTCTGGACATCCGAAGACCATTATATATTGTCAGCATGTCATCGCCGTCATCGTAATCTATTGAGCATGTTTCCTTGCTTTCAAAAAAGTAAAACGCTGGAATATAGACAACCATACGAGATTTGGTATTCTCGTCAAACATCGATTTACATCGACAAATCGCGTTGTAATAGACGAACAAACCATATGCGATTACAACCGCTAATACCACATCAACCGTATAGTGGAAGTGTGCTGCCAAAATGCACAATATTGCAAATACGCTGATGGACCATATCATTAATTTAAGAAACCATAGTCTTCGTGGAGTATCTAAACATAAGCACAAAATCATAAATACAATATGCTGCTAGTAATGCTGCTAGCAATGCTTAACATCATCGTAATATGCTTTTAATCTAATTAAATACTTTAAATTGTCATTAAAATTTGAAATATAAACACGACTAATAAAATTAGTTTTTTTTGAAATAATTACAAGGCCATATGCTCAAACAAAGAACAAAAATCAGTCTAAAACACCAATAAAAATTGAGTAGTAATCGATGCCGTCAATATGTCTTGACAATAAAAATGCCAACAAAGAAAGTTCTATATTGTTTTGTTCTATAAAATTAATTAATTAGTCACTCGAATCGCATGCAATACATGGGCTGGGCAACATATATTGCATTTATTTGCACTCCATTGTATTATATTAACCTATTTGATATATGCACATTAATATCAAACTTTTACAATGTTGGAATTGAAAAAAGTTACATAAATATATAAATAGTTTAAAGTTTAAAAATTGTATATTATACTCAAACTTGTGTAATTAGAGAATTAGCAAGTTTTACATAATTTTAAAATAGCAAATAGTCTCAATATATTAACTCTATGCATAATTTACCATATGATTCACAACCTCGATTAATTATTTTTTTAATTAATTATTAATTAAACATAAATTAATTATTTTAACCAGTTTATGTCAAAATTTTATCAACTCTCAATCAATAAAAAATTGTTTTATCTCAGTAGAGTTACAACTTAATACATAAATCCAAGTAAGCATTCACATCTTCTAACTGATAGTCGAAAATTGATTGATTCCGATGTAAATTATAAAACGCTAAAGTTAAAAAAAATAAAAAGCTCAATTAAAGCACACTACAGCAACATTCTACTACTTCAATAACAACAGCATTGGAAAGATAATTTTCACAATAATTTTTTGACTGATTCCACTCTAATATTGTTTAAAAATGAATTGTATCAGTTGAAGCTGCTATAATTATACTGACTGCACTCATATACTACTACGGATTGCTTGAATACGACGAAAAATAAGCTTGAATACAACTTCAAGATTTCTTCATACGACTTCAAGACATTAATACGACTGGCATACTCCTTGCAAGTTTGGTAAAATAGCAACTACTAAGACATTATTGCTATAATTAACGTCTTTACTAATATGTTCACATCACGCAGTTAGAAATGAAAGAACGCCACAACGTATTACTCGTTTTATATTGATGAACGAGTAATGAAATATATTAATAAACCATCACTCGTATAATATAGAACAACTCGTATACCATATTGATGTACGAGTTGTATTAAAATACATACAGGTGTTATCCGGTTGAGCGATAAAGAGAGCTCTAAAATATTCAGAAGTCATAGTAGGAGACGTGGTAATCTTAGTTCAGAGATGTGATACACAAACTAATCAGCAGAAATTACTATTTTATATTTAATTATTATATCAAATCAGCTAACTGATCCTACGTACTTTATACTATATATAAATTTAAAAATTAAGATAAATAATTATAAATAATAAATAATAAAAAGATGTCATACAATTTATATTTATATATGGATAAAAAGAGCCGCTAGGTGCCAGTCGATTAAGTATTAAGCTGGTGCCTATTGCCATTTAGCCATTTCGTGGAGAGGCCCAGGCAACGTAAGTTCAACATTCGTCGATCAACGACTTAATAATTAGCTGGCTTGCATCAGCCGTAGGGATAGTATTTTCATAGACTATCTCAGATCCCTCCGATGACTCCAACCGCCGATTAGACAATGGATGAAAAGTGTGAAGAGAGTCACGGAGACCTGTTTCCTTGCAGTAGTGATGTTGGATCATCAAAGGATATTGGGAACGAGAGATAACCGAACAAACAAATTCACTCCGATGACTTCAACGGCAGATTGAACAATAGATGAAAAGGCGGAAAAGAGTAAAGGAGAACTGTTTTCTTACAGTGGTTATGTTGGATCATCAATGATATCGGGAACGGGAGATAGCCGAACCAGCAAACCAAGACAATGAAAATGACAAGCAACAAATTTACAAAATATAAATTAAGTAGGAAGAACAATGGTTAACTCACCACTGACCGAAGGAGTTTTCATTGCCAAGTCCTGTGCGACCAGGCAGTTGTACGGAGGCATCGAAAGAGGCATCAACATCCGAATTGAACTAACCTTCATGTAGGATCGTGAAATGTCATCTCACTGGCGGGGAAGAACCAGAATTAGTTGAAGAGATGGTTCGCTTCGGTCTTGAAATAGTCGGAGTGACTTCTCTTCACTATTCTGGGCTGAAGCTAAACTTTTGGATCAAGGTTGGACCTTGAACTATTCAGGAGTTACTAACGGAAAGCGTCAGCAGACGGATGTAGGGATACTTACAAGTTCCCGGTTGTCGTTCGTGGTAGAGACGTTTAACCCAGTGAATGAAAGGCTGGCGTCTTTGAGACTTTAAGTCAAAGATGGAAAATGGATAACTGCTGTGTGTACGTATGCTCCCAACATTATCTCGGAATACGCAGCCTTCGTGGAAGATCCTCAGGTTCTGCTTGATAGTACTCCTGTGAGATATTCCCTCGTTCTATTGGATGACTTCAATGCTCATGTTGGTAGCGACAGTATCACTTGGAAGGGAGTGTTGAGGATAAACAGACTCTCCGATATGGATGCAAGTAGTGTTAAATTATTGCACTTTTGTTCTAGTAACAATTTGTGCATAACCAACACCATGTTTGAACATAAGGAGATCAATAGATTAACATGGAATCAGAATTCTCTCAGTCAAAGATCAATGATCGATTTTGGAATCGTTTCATCTGATCTGCGACGTTATGTTCTGGACATTACTGTGAAGAGATAGAGGCTAAGCTGTCAGCTGATCACTATCTTGTAGTTAGTAAGCTTCGATGACATGATCAAATCTTGGACAAGCCTGATAAACCCAAACGTTGTGTGAGGACGTGCTGGGAGCGTCTAGCAGATGTTTCTGTCAAAGAACGTTTTTCTGGCTACATTCGAAAGGACTTCTCTCGGTTGCCATAGAGGTAAAGAGCATTGATCAGGCATGTGAGATGTTCAGATCCTCGCTTGCAAAATCAACTGTTTTTAGTTGTGGCTCGAAGGCCATAGGTGCTTGTCGCGTAGGAAATACTCAAACTGATTGGTGGACACCAACAGTTAGAGATTTTATCCAATAGAAGAACTTGGCTTATGAGGCAACTTTGTCAGATAAATCAGTAAAAGCTGTAAACAAGTACAGATCGAAGATATTCTGAAGGACGATCAGGAACCTTCGTGTTGAAAAGCAGAAAACTCCTCAAACTGTCTATGACAAGAGAGGATCTATACTAACTGACATTGAAGAAATTGTTGGTTGTTGGAAAGAGCATTATAGGAGTCTCCTTAATCGGGTGGATATGCCTACTCTTTTAGTAGATCCTTTAGAACCGACGGAAGAGCTCATTTCCTTTAAAAAAGAGGCCATTGCTGTTGTTAAAAACTTCGTAATGACAAGTCTTCCGGAATAAACGAGATTAGACTTGAAGCTTTAAAGGCTCTCGGCGTTGTTGGCATTAAATGACTAGAACGGATCTTCAACGTTGCATTGAAGTCGGGCAATGTTACTAGTGAGTGGGGTGAACTGGGGTGGTGGTTCCGACCTTTAAGAAAGGTGACCGAAGAGTGTGTTTCAATTATCGGGGCATCACTCATCTTAGACAAACTGATAAGCTATTTGCTA
Organism: Pomphorhynchus laevis; assembly: GCA_012934845.2. NCBI lineage: Eukaryota > Metazoa > Acanthocephala > Palaeacanthocephala > Echinorhynchida > Pomphorhynchidae > Pomphorhynchus > Pomphorhynchus laevis. The sequence goes on from WNNJ02002092.1 coordinate 71,293, forward strand.
GAATTCTTGAGTTAAGGGTAGGCCCATAGTTGATGGACAGTTGCGATAGGAACAATGCGGCTTTCATCCAGGTCGTGGAACTTCGGATCAGCTATTTACTCTGTCAACTATCCTCGAACGGCATTGGAATTTCGCTCAACCGGTCTACATGTGCTTTGTAGATTTAGAAAAGACGTTCGACCGAGTTCTGCGACAGAGGTTGTGTGGAGTACTAAGGGAGTATGGAGTACCACACTATGTTCGGGTAGCTGTGGCTTCTCTGTAAGAAAAAAGTATGAATTTTGTTCGTGTTCTAAGTAGGAAGTCAGAATCATTTCCAGTAGGCGTTGGGCTTCGTCATGGTTGTCCATTATCTCCAATTTTGTTATTTGTTTACATGGACAAAATTACGAGACAGGCTGCTCTGACGAATGTCGGTCTTAAGTTCGGTTCCATCAGGATATCATCTCTGTTTTTCGCAGATGATATTGTCTTGTTGGCTATTTATCCTGAGGACTTACAATGCCCTCTAGATTGATTTAGGATGATATGCCAAGCAACAGGGATGTAGGTTAATACCTCCAAGACTGTATCTATGTATTCGTCTTGGATTCAGTCGTCAATGTCAATCTGGATTGGGGAAAGGATTATTCCTGATGTGGAGGATTTCAAATATCTTCAAGTATGGTTCTCGAAGGACGGCAGAAATATCAGGGACATTGAAAAGCGGATATGTGCAGCTAACGTAGCAATGCGTGATTTGTACAGGTCTGTCGTGGTGAAGCGGGAGTTAAGTCTTTGGGCGAAACTTTCGGTTTAACACGCAATCTTATTTCCTATCTTAACCTATGGTCATGAGCTTTGGGGTATGATCGAGAGGATAAGGTCTCGGATACAGGCGACCGAAATGAGGTTCCTTCGCGGTGTGGCCGGTCTTAGTCTTAGAGATAAGGTTAGGAATTCGGTCATCCGAGATGGACTCGTAGTGAATTCGCTGCTTCTACACATCGAAAGTGAGTTGAGGTGGCTAGGACACGTTCTTTAGATGTTTAGAGATCGCCTTCCTTTGAGGGTTTTCCAGGTCGGAGTCTCTGGAAAGAGATTTTGAGTTAGACCTCGATACCGGTGAAGAAATCAAGTCTCGAAACTAGCCAAAGATCGCTTTGAGCTATCTGAAAGAGAACTCTGGTCTGTCACCCAGGATCACGATGTCTGGATTAGTTCGGTTCGTGCACTGTCTCCACGACACGACACTCGGACCAGTGGTTGACAGGAAAAAGTTTTTGTACTTTTATGTTTTTTTTCTTGTTGATAAATGGTTGTTTTTGATGTTAAAATTGGTTATTGAAATTTGAAATAAAAGTCAATTTTTATGAATTGATTAATAAATAACATAAATTGTATCAGAATAAGGATTAAAGATAATCAGGAAAAACTGATATGCTATCAGGTTTCGGCTCCTATTCCTCGACCCAACATAGCAGCGGTCCAAATACATGCTAATGACGTATTACCCTGATGTAATTTGATTATCTAGTGTACCTTATTCTAATACAAATTATATTATTATTTATCGAACCATAAAGATTTTTTTGGCTTAATACTTTAGATTTATTTTTAATAATATTTTGTCGATTTATGTATTGTAAATTGAATATTTTAATAATATTTTGTTGATTTTTACTTTCCATTTTTACTTTTTTGGAACTGAATAAAAGAAAGAAGGGCAATTTTTATTTGATATTTCGTCAACTTCTGTTAGCATCTTCAGAAATTAACCTTCTGTTAATAATTTTTTGAAGATGCTAACAAAGGTTAGCGAAATATCAAATAAAAATTGTCTTTCATTCTTTGATCCAGTTCCAATAATTCTTTATTAATAATGTGAATTATTATCAACTATTTAAAAAAGAAATAAATTTTATCAAACTTGCATGAAACTATCAGAAAAAAAATAATAATGTCGTATCAATAATACACAATTATACACAATTATAAAAATTTTATAAAATAATTGAAACAGCAATTACAACTTAATTAGATGTAAACGTCTTCAGCATAATGGTGTTTCTGTATTTTTTCATTTATTTTTTAAGTAATGAAGTATTTCAAAAGAAAATTTAAAATATTGTGCCTTTGATGCTTTTATAATTATTATTTTATAATATTGGATAGTTCATATTATTTTGCAAATATTTTATACTAACACAAAAAGTTTGAAAATTAATAATGTTTATAGATAGAATTCATAAAATTCAGATTATGCAAGTTATGACCATCCAAATAAATGACAAACACCATCGATCTAATTTGAAAATAATTAGAATGTTCATAACATGCAAGCTACATTAGCAAACCTATTCTATGCTAGTCCTCATCTGCATCCAACAGTGGGAGGGATCTGGCATTGATGAGTCATTGTGACGGCAAACGGCAACTAGCAGTGTTTTTTGTCTTTCTTTCGCGTCGGACTTATATGATTACACAAATTCACGCGAAATAGTATCATTTAGGATAAATTCATATTAGAAGTAAGCCGATATAAAGATACATGCGCTGGCAATTGTCAGTGATTTTGCTAATGATCCTATTTGGTGAAGATGTAGTGCTGTTTCAGCACTCTATTATGATGTAACTAGAGTTTTTCTAGTACATCGTTCACATGATTCGTTGATTGCTGCCTGCTAGTCATCTTTTGCATCCAGCAGTGGGAAGGAATTGGCACTGAAGAGGCGTAGTGATGACGAAACGGCATCAAGCGTTGTTTTTCGTTGTTCTTCCGCGTTGGGCTTATATGATTACAAAAATTCACGTGGAATGTTGTCATTTGAGATAAATTCCCATTAAATAAGCCTTATTATTAATACACGCCTCTTGGAGACAAATTTGTTAAACCTCCCGCTAAAATTGTAATTGTTCATATACTCGGCCACACCTTTCAACATATGCACAAGCGAATCAGTCCGCACACCTATTTGCAAGTGCGGTTGATGTTAGCTCAACAATTGTAATCTTGTGATGGCAAAGCACGAGATAAACGATCTTAAAACAGTTGGAGATCAATAAACACAGAGATAAAACGTCTATGCTCAGTATAAAGTTGCCCTGAGAATGTTGTGGTGCCATCATAATTTCGGTTCATAATTATTCTTATTTCCATTTTCTCTTGCTCACTATGTGCTTACCTACAGTTTTATCTCGCATATACAGGTATGCTGTAACAATCTGGCCAATATTACTATTTAAAAAATCATATAAACTGAGATAATATCTCTGATATGTTGTAGTACTAGTAGGCTAATTATTTCTTTTAAACATCAATTTTGGCAATAATAATCGGTTTTTAGAAATTAAAAATTGGGAAATCAGATTTCGGATCCAGAAGAATTTGATGTTTTTTATAGAGATAAATATTTAAGTTTATTTAGTCTGCAATGATTTTTATAATGTATCTAATATATTAATTACATTTATTAATATTATACAATTATTAAAATGTTTTCAAATTATTAAAAAATGACTAGTGGAGTTGAAAGCCTGCAAGAATATGATAAACATATAATACATAGTTTTAGTCAACCACAGCTAGTAATTTGTTTTCAATGAAGGACATCACACTCGAACAATTTAATCAATCTGGAACAATTAAAAAGACGTAAATCGAAAGACTTAATCGCAAGATAAGATAATAGATTTTTGCCTGGTATAATTTTTATGTACTCAATCACTTTAAAGACATTATAAAAATTTTTAAAGACTTTTAAAATACTTATAATTTTTATTGTTATAAAAAACATCAAATTCTTCCGGATCAGAAAATTGATTTTCCCATTTTTATTTTCTCAAAACCGATTATCGCCAAAATTGATATTTGTTATAAAAATACAATTAGTCTACTAAAAACAAACCCTACATTTCAAAGATTTCAAAAATGTAAAGTAAATACATCTAATGATACCGATTAAATAAATGATATCGATTTTCTTTTTGTGTAAATTCTCGAATTTGAAATGCTTTTATCGTAAAAATTAAGTATAATAGAAACGTCATTTTTACTAAAAATAGTTTTTTTATTCTTCTAATACTCTACTTTATCTAGGTACGGCATATTGATACGACATAGGACGCAATAATAGAATACTATTAATGTTACCTACAGATTGTAGTGATTAATTAATTTTAAATTTTTCTCAAATTAAAAATTAAATAAAATAAGAATTGCCTCTAGTTTAGAATTGGTATTTAATAAAGATGCTAATTTTTGTATAAAAGCAAAACTATTTCTAAATGTTTCACGAATAATTCAGAAAATGCAGCTTACAGAATGTAATGAAATGACTCAACAGCACAATTATGCACGTGTGGCCACTGAAGATATAATCGCCACACGTTTGTGATCCATTTATTTGAAGCCCTTGACTTGTTAGAGAAGCCATTAATCGATGAAAACGTCCATATGCACTTGTAATATTAACAGTCTACTTTGAAAAGAAAATTACGGTTGCCATTTTTATCATTTGCATAGATAGTATTAGAAAAGTGCAGTTGTCAAAAATATAAAAAATAAAATCGTAACGGTTGATGCATTTTTCTCATTATATTTTTATACACAAACCTATTTGGAAATTTCACAAGGGCTTTGTTAAATTAATGTCTTTGCCAGTAGTATACTTATATATATTGAATATTATCATCAAATCGGACTCGAGAGCCCATTGAGGCTGCTTTCAAATAAATAGTTAAACAAATCAAGAATCGAGTAATAGTAGCAATTTTTCTTTTATAGCACAATACAAGGGCTAAGCTTTCGGCGTAAAAGCCTTCGTCATAGTTATGTGTTTAAGGTCTTAAAATTTTTTGTTCTCAAAAAATTTAAAGACTTTAAACACTCAACTCTGACGAAGGCTTTTACGCTGAAAGCTTAGCCCTTGTATTGTGCTATAAAAGAAAAATCGCTGCTATACTCGATTCTTGATTTGTTTAATGATACATATCATTAGTGCTTATATCATTATATCATTATCTACACATTATTAGTATATCATTATCACATCATTAATATGGCATCATTAATATATGATTATATCACATTAATATATATTAATATATCACATTATTAATATATCATTATCTACACATCATTAGTGATTATACATGATTAAATTCTCGTTAAATTGATGACAAGGATTTATTATTTGAATAGAAATTTACAATATATGTGATAAGTGAACTAGTAAAGTACAGACTATACTAGACGTTTCACTTTATTGCTTTATCAATCTAAAACATTAAAAATCATATCGGAAACAGAAACAAAAATTAAAAAACGCTGAACTCAGGCTGTCTGGCCATTTAAAAAAATGATGCTTATTTATTCCATTTGGTGAGTCACACATAAGTGGGCCGGTCAATTTTCGTTCAATAAACTTTCTCGTTTTATGATTACCGGTATTTTTGGTAACTATATAGTTAAAGCAATCGATGGTTAGCGAATGTTTTGTTACAAAATGTTCTACTATCGCGTCTTGTGTTGTTGCTTTGTTTTTAATATCTGCACGGCGGTTATTTAAACGTTCACTTAAGCTACGTCTAGTTTCTTTAACATATTGGAGGTCACAGTGTTGGCAATTTGCTAAATATATCATGTCTTTGGTGCTGCAATTAACTTCACCTATAACGTTATAATTTAGACTTGTTAAATATTCTATTATATTTCCTGTTAAATATTCTGTTAAATATCCGTTATAATTAAGACCTGTTAGATGTTCTGTTAAGACCTGTTAGATGTTCCACATATATTATATGTAATTAGTATAATGTAGAATCAGACAAACGATTATGATTATTTAATTAAATTGACAAATTTGGCAAAAACGTTTCGGCACTATGTTTCTTCCTTTCTGCACTACGCCTATCTCCGAAGGCGTAGTGCATAAACGTGTTTGCCAAATCTGTCGATTTAATTAAATAAGCGTACTCGTTTGTCTGGTTCTACATTATACTAATTACACAACAATGAGTCTGTGAGAGACCCTAGACCGTGGTTTGAACCTTTATATATATTTAAAAGCAGAATATATATAAATACATATATAATTTGGGTTACAAATTAGCACATATACACTATGGATATGTTGAAAACGAAAAGTATTTAGTTATAAAACTGCAATGCTATCATGTTTCGACCACTGCTTGTTTATTATGAATAAATAAAAATTTATTCATAAAAACTTAAAAGTTTTTTATACATTTATTAAATTCTATTAGGGTTAAAAGCAAATTAGCTATTATATAGAGTAACTGCTACTACCTACATATTAAAATTCCTTGTTTGTCTAAATGTAAATTTTCCATTATTAAACGATTTAATTTTTTATATAATTTATTTATTTTAATTTGAGAAAATTACTTTACAAAGAACAAGTTTATTAATTTAGTATCAGGTTTCAGACCCTGCTTCTGTTACTTACTATTAATCAAATAATTAAATTAGCTTGCATATTATTAAAAATACGTTTTAATTGTCTACTACAACAAATATCGAAAATAATATAATCAAAATTCTTAGTAGTATCATTAGATCAAAGATCGATTTAATGTATATCTTTTTGACCATTTAATATAATTCAAGTATACTTTATCAACGTTCAGTATGCTTAACAAAATCATATAAATAAATTTTACATTCCAATTTTATCTGCATATAAAATTGTGCTGTAAAATTAATTATTTTGAACGATAGTCATTTGTATGACTATATATGATAAATGACTATATGACAGCCGTACAAAAGCTAAAAGCTAATTTTATTAAACTTACTGTCGAATTTTTTATTTTGGTTAATTTCGTTACTTCTAACATAATTAGAAAAATCTAGTTTATAAATGAGAACTAGATTAACCAAATAAGACATCACAATAGAAATATATAAATTTCATAATATGTTTCAAACATATTTATAATTCTAGCAAGCCCTTTGTAAGGGCTTTTTAATCCCGGTAAGGATTAAAGGACTTTTAATTTCAAGAGATTACAACTGTTGAAAACAGTTTTTGCTAGAGTTAAAGTATGCTCTTCTATAGTGTTGTATACATCATTATCTTCGATAACTTTTGGTATACTCGTGCTTTTTCATAATTCGTCTTAATTGTACCATCGTCATTGTGTTGTTGGCTTCCTTCTTTTCTGAGTTGCGGTGTGTGGTCAATTTAAATATAATCTAAACCTACCTTATATTCGGGCACACAGCAACAACTGAATTGAAACAAAAAAAGTCAGAGACTTATTTGCCACGCTTGAGATTTTTGTTATTTTATTTTTAGTCTTGTATAAAATATACGTAAATTCGCCGATTTTTTAGAATTGATGCCTTTTTACAATATTCTTTAATCTCAATTCCTGCTGCTTGTATCAACCAATGAACTTGTTTTTAAGATGAATGAGGAGGTTTAATATTCTTTAAATTATTAAAGAATAATTTAAAATTATTCTTTGTGCGGTCACAAAGAATCATATCGTTAAAAAAAACACTTGATTCCCGATATTTGTCTACAATGAAATCTGCATAAAGACAAGCAAAATATATCACTCCATCCACATATCATATTTAGTTGACTTAAACTATGGAAAATTCCATAATTTTCAATATCATTTTGACTGGCATTAGCAAATCTCAGACGTGCTGTCTGAATAAGTAAATTGAGTTTTTATAAAGAAAATGAAGGAAATATAGTTTGGGCTTATTTAACACTAATATCTAAGATTTCAAAACTAACATTTCACTAGAATTGCTGGTGGCATCAACGAGTCGAATGTCCTCTATGAGTTGCAATAATAATTTGTTTGGCTGAATAATGTTAAATCTTTATTATAAATTTATACATCATTCTGCAAGTTCAGTTAGTTCTCTGTTTAGTAATAATTTAATTCACATGTAATATTTAGATTACGCATATATCTGTGTAGATTATTGTTTTTACACAACACGTTAGCTTTTTGTATCTACTTGTATTTCAAAACATTTATCGTATATGTTGGTTCTGTGACTTATTAGTTCATAACAATTGTCAACTTATCATTAACAAATCCTGCGACCAACAAACCTTAAAATTGACCAATATAACTAACCACGGCTTAAATTAAAAAGAAACAGTCATTTTATTTATACAATGCGTAGAAGGATATTATTAAAGTATTATTTAAAGTTCACTGCAATTAAAAAAATAAAAATTATATCGCTATGATACAAAGATGGGTAGCTTAGACCCATCTTTGTTATTTATAAAAATCACATAGAAAGTACTTTACCTTAGGATAGCAAGTTAGATGCTTTCCAACAACACTCAGAGATGTACAGTAGACGGTAATTCCACGAAATGTATACAGCATAGCAAGCATCAGACAGCATCGCTTGAGAATTATTAGTCTTAAACAAAAATCTGGTAATAAAGTTCGTTTAACTACTATATTATTTAAGACAGCAGCAAGTTTAAGCATAATTAGTAGAGTTTGGCCCAATTGCTAATATTTCAATATGTACGTTTTGGGCACAATCCTTATTGATATCTTTATATATATATATATATATATATATATATATATATATATATATATATATATATATATATATATATATATATATATATATATATATATATATATAATGACTATATATATAGTCATTGACCCACACAAAAATACACTTCTTGTCAATGGCTTTCTTGTCAATGACAAGAAAGTCATTGACCCACACAAACATTACACTTCTCAGTGCAAAAATAAGAGATGTAAATGTTGTAAGGACATTGATAGCGGAGAGAGCGTAAAAAGTAGCACAACCTCTTTGAAATATCATTTAGGTAAATCGGCTAACTGTAAAACTGCAGGAGGTGTTTATTTCGCTCAATGTCGAGAATGTGCAGCTCAGTATGTCGGAGAGACAAAGCATCCCTTAAAAGACAGGCTGACTAAAAGACGTCACCATATAAAAATTGGGTTGAAGGCTGATGGTGCAGCAGCTCATACAATCACTGAAGGAAGTGAACACACCTTTACGTATAAATTGCTTGACGTAGACACTAATGACTGTAAGAGAAGACAGATAGAGCAACGTTGGATAGGAAGACTACATACTGATCAACCTCCAGGCGTTAATACAGATAAGCACATTTTTCGCTGGTGGGATGTGCCTTGAAAAAGTATTTTGACATTTAGTGATCATTAATTTGTTTAAATGTGGTTATTTCACAAACCAATGTATTTATATACTGTTGTAGATTGTACTGAAGAAGACCCCTCGGGGTTGAAACGTTTAAAAGACAAAATCATTCTTGTTTTTCGCTGGACTTGAATTTATTCATATTTACATTGATTAAAGGTCTACTATGATCGCGAACGGCAGTCCACCTCAAACTATATATATATATATATATATATATATATATATATATATATATATATATATATATATATATATATATATATATATATATATATATGTTTCGTATGAGATCATGAAGATCGAATGAAATCGGCACTGGTGATCCTTTGATGGATGCTTATTTATGTATTGAATGGTTGCTAGGTCACACGAGGTGACTTTCGCATTGAAAACCAGCTACAGAATCTTTCCTTCATGATATCCAATTCCATACACCCTGACGAGCCCGGGGCTACCAACATGTGGCAAAAAGCGGGCGAAACGAAAACGGCTGTGGCAATGGTGCCGTTAGTAGTCAGGGTGTATGGAATTGGATATCATGAAGGAAAGATTCTGTAGCTGGTTTTCAATGCGAAAGTCACCTCGTGTGACCTAGCAACCATTCAATATATATATATATATATATATATATATATATATATATATATATATATATATATATATATATATATATATATATCTTTCAAGCTGAGTTTTAAATGATACACTTATCAGCTTGAAAATAAAAACGCGTTATGGAAATCTTATTATTTTTGCAGTGAAATTAATTCCCGGATTATCAATTATTTTTCGAAAATAACCGATAAATTGATTCGCTTGGCAAGAACTATTAGTAATAGTATCAGTAATAATTAGTATTTTCAGTGATTATTATGGAAATCAAAACAATAATATTGTGTTTTGGCAAATACTATTATTTATTTTCCAATAAGAAAATAAAACCAGATATTTTTTAGATGATTTTGTTCTTGTAAAATATATAAGTAAATGAATTCCTAAAAGATGCAAAATTTTTATACGAAATTATTTTGCCCAGATTCATTGCAAATGCTACTCTGATGTTAGAATTATAACTTTTACATGATTTCATTTAGTATTCGGATGTTATCATTGCAGTTGAATAATTAAAATCTAATTAAATTTTCTGAATATTTTAATTTTTCGAACATTTTAATCGTTTTTATGTAATAACATTCATTTCGCAACATGATAGCCAGCTACAATCTGTCTTTAGCAGCTTAATACAAAATAAAGATTCGCAATTTAAATTATTTCACTTATCCAGTTCCAATGTATAAAGATGATGTCATTAATGTCATTGAATTGAAATTAGCAAAATTTGTGTTTTGCCTGTTTTTTATAAATTAGCAAATCCTATCGAATGTCTAAATTAAAATAATTAACCTGTCATATCGAATTAGTAGCGTTACTAGGAAACTCGTTATAAGTAAAACGATGATAACTTCAGAAGCCGCAGTTGCCCAAGTTACTCGTTTAACGTTATCGAGGAAAATATCAGGCAATGGAGGGAATATATCTCTTGGAGGTCGCCTTTCATCAGCAAGGACAATCATATACGAGCAGAACAGAAAGCCGAATAAACAGAATATCAATGCCACACATAGTCGTTGTATTGTAAATTTTGACGTTGCTGCAAGTACGTAATCTGATCTTAAATCTAGAAGTCTATCACCGCGTACCAATGAAGAGCAATAACGCGATCTGAACGGTTTAGTCATAATGTTATCACTGTCCTATATAAAAAGAATAAAATTAGTAAAAATTAAATAGCAAAAATTTGAAAAGTAGTAAACGCTTACATCAGAGGTATCTATAAAATCAGACGGATATGTTACTGTACACACTTGATAATTATTATTTGAATTTATAGTATTTTGATCCGGCAAATTATTGAACGTTATACATTTGTCAATAGTCTCTGTTCTACTATTATCCTCGATATTGGAAAGTGATACCACTCGTTTATAAAGTTGCTGCAGCGCAGATAATCTGCCTACTAATCGAGGATAGTTGTAGTGTTTAGACAAAAACGATATCTGATTGCTGGTTAACTGCATTAGACATGCACCGTTCATTTGATATCTTGAAAATATTGGTTGGATAAAGTCATTAAAGTTATTAAGACAAAACCACATCTCCACTCTGTCTTCATTCCACGTCCACGGATCAATCGATGAACCGTTTCCATCCATCACGACGTTATTATCATGTATCATAAATGATATACCCTAAATCTTTAAAATATTTATATTTCATTCATTATATATAATAATGATGTCATTTATAAATAGTAACAATGAAATTATTTAACATTTACACCGTTATTACATGTTGTCTATATGCATACATTATAACAATAAAAACGTACGTCTTTAATAAATATAATTTAACCAAAATTAAGCAAAAAATTTAACTACCGAGCTATTCAATTTCGAAGGGTATTGTGGCTGTGGATGATGTACATATCAAATATCCTTAATAAAATATATTTATAAAATTACAAAATATGTAAACATATTTGATAACATATAACTTATCCCGTGCATCTGGCTAATAATTTTTCTCGAGAGTTTTTACCTTTTTTTTATTTATGGTTTTTAAATTTTAACTAATTTTCAACACACGCATTTTGATTGATCAAATCTCAACTATCAGACCCCTTAGGATTAATGATATCAGCCTCTTTGATTAGCCATATTTTAAATTTCTTAAACTGTCAGCATATTAATACTAAATTATAAAACCTAAATTATCTTAAATTAATACTAAATGCTCGAAATTTTTAAGCGTTCAAACAGTTAAAAACAAATTGAAATTAGTTGTTCTCAGTGTGCTAGTTGTCAGCTCCTCGTCAGCAACAGTCTGCCTCCGTCAGATGTCGCGAGAACACTGGCTGCTTTGCCTCTCTGGATGGTTAAACTCACATTCATGAGTAAATAAGAGTGCGCCCGATTATCTCCTAAAACTTTTTTCAATCTTCTGCCGATCTCACTGCAAAGAGATTTTGCAGACTTACGCAGCGCCCCATATATCTCGACCCTAAAGGCAATGAAATGATGGGAGTTACACATATCAGAATATTTTGCGATCTTCCTTTCCTCTGCCCAACTCGCTGCTCCACCAGGACCACTCAGGGCATCCCTCAGATTGCTCGTAGCCAGCATATCCGCGCAAGTAGAATGTTAAAGAAGGAATTTACCTTTGCGCCACGGAAAACGAGTGACACGGTCCACACGGCGACCATCTAACCTACACAGATTGGGTGGTTCCAGAATATTGGGAGCGTTCGTTGAGTTCAAAGCTCTGCTGAGAATTTGATTGAGTTTAGCATGACAAGGGAAGCGGCCTGCTGATCTCGTACAGGCAAGACCATGTCGGCCTGTTGCGTCTACCATTACACCGCAACGGCATCGATGAGGGGTACAGGCAGGAAAACCGAGTCTCAGGGAAATGGCAATTCTCACCGCCTCATCTCCTAACCGGGTTCCCAGGGCAACAATTGGTAGCGCATTGAGCCAAGAACCTGACTCATGTGTTGAGACAGCGATCCATCTTGCCTTGGAGGCCTCATCCTGCAAACCTGAAGATATTCTACTGTGTATCTGCCTGATGAGGGGTAAATCCCATACGGACTGCTTGGTATCATTTTCAGGTGCTAAGATTTTGCCTGTTTTGGATAGCCATTCCATAGTCCAATACAATAGTGCCGGCATAGTGGTTGGAAACTCAATCCTAAAAGGCACTCAACGTTGCCACTGGAAGCACAATAAGACGATAAAAAGGCAAGTAGGGTAACATCAATTATGTTACTAAATTATATATCAATACTAAATTATTTAAGGATTAATAGTAAAATTTGCTAACTGTTACCTTTTATTTTCGAAAAACCCTGTGTGATACATAGTGACCATGATTCCCTTACTTAAACAATCAGTCTATTTTTTGTTGCCTATCAGTAACAAGTAATTACAAAATATATTGTGTAATTAAATTATGGCTACATATTTTATACCATAATGTAGTTCGAGCTATTCAGTTTTCAGAGTTTTAAGAAAGATAATATTACCGCATTATAAATAAAATTAAGATAATATTAGTGCATGTTAAATACAAGGAAAAGAGTTAAATTAAATTAAAAGTTAAAATAATGCATAACAATTCTGATAACAATTATAAATTTTTGTATTATTTTGTATTAGATTGATATAAAACATTAGAAAAGCAACAGTGCAACTTGATATTTTTTTAATTCTCATCGAATTAAAAGTATCAATAGTAAGAGTATCAATACAAAGTATCAATAATATGTTTTAATAAGCAACTTTTTGTTACGCAGGCATTGCATTTTTTCGAGTAATGTACAAAAAAATGAAAGCATTCAGCAGTTCATTAATCGGTATGGCCTTGGAAATATTATAATGCCATCATCACTCTCTCTAAATAGAAATAAATAACCTTTGCCGACACGCTAACTTTTCAATTCTAAATTGTAAAGTTCCTGTTATACAAACATTTCTGTCAATGTGTTACGACATAGTATATAGAAAACATTTAGAAAATAGAATTGTATCATTTAAAAGGTGTTTTTTTTGCTGAATACTCGCCTGTCTTACAAGAATTTTTCAAAGGAATGGTGGCAAACCATTAGGCGAACCACCTTCCGTTCTTGGAGGGCAGCGGCTTCTAAGTGGATATCCTCTAAGGGTTTTGGGAATGTACTTCATAAAATGAAAATGAAACACCTAGCCAATGCTGAAGGATGGACCGAGAGGAAAATGATGAAGATCCGTATGGAACTCTTGTTTTCGACCATCGACAATTCGCAAGAGGACATCACAATCGAGGACATTTTGAGTGCGTGGCCAGTCGTGCAAAAGACTTCGTCTAACGGGTCTTCGGCATGTGCTGCTGCGACCAAATTGATCGTCAATAGGGTTCGGACAGATATTGCTGCCAACATGCTAGGGGTACCTTTAGCATCTTGGTGTGATATTGCGGTCGGAAAAGTGGTGTTCCTTGCGAATGGAAGATGGGTGTCGAATGCTAAAGACACAAGACCCATAACAATATCTAATAATATTGTTATGTGTATGAGAGAGCTCTTGCTAGGATCCTTTCCCGATTCTACGAAGATCGTGATATGTTGGGAGACCACATTCACGGGTTTCGTAGAGGAAGGGGAACTGTTAAGGCAGTAAGGTCCATGCAGAGTTTTCTCACCAGCGATAGACGACCTGCAGTCCTCTATTCGCTGGATGTGTCGGCGGCCTTCGACAACTTGGGGCATGATGCAATAGTTACAACGTTAACCAGTGATGGTATACCGAGTAATTTGTTGCATCGTGTCCTGGGTATATTAAAAGCAAGAACTTTCTACTTGGATGATGACGGGGGTAAGTACTATCATCTCAACAAAGGACTCCCCCAGGGCTCACCTCTGTCTCCTATCATTTATATGATAGTGACGAAAGGAGTTCTGGAGGGTCTTTTGGATAGGAACACCCACGCCATCATTTATGCGGATGACATCTCGATCGCATTTAAGAGAAATACTTTGTCGGATGCAAGGTTTGAAGGGCGAATGAAGTCTGTAATGAACATTGTTGCTCATCGCTTAGCGAAGTTTGGCTTGTCTTTAAACCCAGCGAAGAGCAATTTTGTTCATTACAGATTTCGGCGTCCTGGAAAGCACACTCGTCTCCTCGATTCTCTTCCAGGGAATCGAAAGCGTCGGGTGCGCATTCTGGGATCCGTTTTCGAACCACGTTTGCATCCTAGGTCAGATATGGCCAGGTGTTTCAAATTAGTTAGAAAAGGGCTACGTATGTTTGAAAGAGCGAGACGATTAAATGCCGGTTTGGGTAGATGTGTAATTGTGCTCAATGCGTTTGTATTGAGCGGATTGTACTTCTACTCAAACAATTGCCCTCCAGAACAACGATATATATTTTTAAAACGATTATTAATTTTAATAAATAAATTATTTATGAATGAAATTGAAATTAAAAATAAATTAATTAACAAATATGTTTTATTTTACAATTTGAAAATCAAATGTTTTGAATAAGTTTTTGTTTATCTTGTTTGGAATTTGTTTGATTATTTTTCTAAAATTAGATGTATATATTAATTTTATAGTGCGCTTGCCTACAAGTGCTTTGTCAGAGAAATTAAGAAAAGTATAATTAAATGTATTATATCTTCATTTTTTTGTCATTGTTTAAATGACAAAAAATATTTTGTTACAAAATATTTTTTATTTTTTATTTTATTTTTTTTTGGTAATATCAATTTTATCCAAATTTTGTTTTTTATGATGATTTTGAATTTTTATTTTTTAGAATTGAATTTTAGCAGTTTATCATTTTTAATTTTTGTTTAAAATTCTTATCCTCGACATCCAACCAAAGAAATCTCAATCGAAACCTGCAAAAAGAAAGAAAAAAGAAAAAAGAACGGAAACTCGATGGGGCTCCATACTTGGCTGGGGTCGAAAAAGTCAGAAAAAAAAACGAAAATATATATAAATTTTGTGTTTTTTACTTTAATAAATCATTAATTTTTTTGAATACTCGCAATCACACATATATGACTTTTTTAGTCATCGCTTCTTTGTAATTTTTGTTCGTGAGAATAATCATACAAATTAAGTGAGATGGCAAGTTCAATGTGACTTATGCGGATAGAATTTATTACTACCCAATGCCGTATCTCGACAATGGGGAATAGTTAAAGAAACAAAATTAAATAAGAAAAAATCGTCATTTTATCCTACCTATTACGCTATAAACATACGAGCAAATCGATTTCGAAAAGATTTAAGTTGAACAGATAACTAAAACAGATTTTTTTCAGGATAGACGAACACGACTGCCCACAATAGATACAAATGCAGCTTGTTGATCGATCGTGTACTGAGCAGGAAACGAGAGAGAATTTATCATAACAGCCGTGTACCAACGACAACGGAACTTGACTTATCCGTTGCTACTCAATATGAGACCTAGCGCATTCGCTATAGTGAAGTTTAAAGACTGCCCCGATGTGATCGAGAATAATGCCGATTTAATAATCCAGCAACAATTGCAAAGATCACTTCAATATCACTTTCCACCACTATTTTTATAAAACGCCAAGTAGAGCGATCTATCTGTTTAAAATTATGAGTTTATAGATCCCGTCAGAGAGCTCACAGACCATAAATATTAATATGAGAGATAACATGATAAAATAAAAAAACAACTCGCGCCATCAAAAGATAAAGAACAAATTTTCGGAAATTTGGGCATTAATTATACGATTTTTGTCAATTTTTGTTTGAAGTGTTGCCTGAACGACCATCGAGAAGACAATAAATTGACTAAGTATCTATAAGATGTGACAGATTCAAGTTTTTCGTCATTTAGAAAAAGCTGACACTTACGGCCGAGTAGATTTCGTCCACGGAACTTTTTAATCTTTGACTTATTAATGTCTAATCTCAACTGATTGCAAACAAATAAGTAGAATATAGAGATTAAAGATACTTGATTCCATTTTATGCTATCCGAGATAGTCACCATATCGTTGACGACAAAAAATGCAATATCATCCGCACCATGACCAAGAATTCCGAGAATGTCCATCAAGAAGGAAAACAACAAGGGACTGAACTGGTAACTTTGTATAACTTCCTTAGCCTGTGAATTGTTAAGATCATCAAAAATTTATAACGTGTTTAGTTGAAAAATTTGGCAAATAAAATGCAATAAAGATAACGTAATGTTAGCGTTGTTATAAAGTGTATATTGTAAAGATTACGATCTACAGAGTCAAATATCTTACTTATATTGATAAACGTAGTGTATATCAAAGACCTGTTATCTATACGACCGACCATGCGATCTCGAACAAGTTTTATATTGAGTCGATCGTATATCCTACAAGTTTTACTGCGGTGATTGTAAATCTATTGCGAAGGAAACCGAATTGATCCGGTGAAAGAAATAAGTAAAGAGAATTTGATAGTCGCTGTTAGAGTAGAGTTATAAAACATTAAAACGAATGATTTATGAATGTTGTACCACGATATTAATCTATATAATCATAATTACCTAGAAATAATCACCTGTTAGAAATGTTATGAGCGAGTAGCAAGTAATTGAAAAAGTATGACCAATAATTATATAGTAAAAGAATGAGCGAAATATAAAATCAGTAAGGTCATGTAATGAATTGAAAAAGTCATTGTGACTTGTTTATAGTCACATTTCAATGAGACTTATTAGATAGTAAGGTCATGTTTTTGCGTATCAATAATGTTGTCATATATTGATGATGTCATCATTAATATATATAAGATCAATCACTACGGTCATATAATGAATTGAAAACAGTCATTGTGACTTGTTTGTAATTACATTTTTATTGTGACTTACAAGAATCAATGAAATTCCTTTACTTGAAACTAAATATTACATGATGTAAATGCAGAAGAATTTCGGTCACAGATTGATTCAACTTTGAATTAAAACTTAATTTATTTATATATGAGACAACAATTTATAGTGTCTCGAAAATTTATAACTTTTGATGTCTGTATACATAAAAGTATCCTTTATTTCACAGTTTATAATCAGCAGCTTGACTAATAAACACAACATCTACCAAGTAACATCCAATTAATATAAATCGAATAATTTAAAAAGCAATAACATTATATTGTTTAAATTAAATCCCAATATTTTGGTGATGCATAGGCTTACCATGATTTTTATGGCTCATCCAAATATTTATTAATAGATTAATAGAAAATATATCATGTATTAGAAGGAAGATTGAATGTCATCGGAAGGAATTGTTGCTATGTAATCATGTTTTGACCTTATATCTATTGACCCAACATAGCAGCGGGCCAAATACGTCATGCTAATAACGCATTTCCTCTGAAATAACTATCTAGTATCTTATTCTAATACAAAATATATTATTTATTATCCATCCATAAAAATTTGGCACTTAAGAGTTTAAATTTATTCTTTATATTATTGTGTTGGTTTATATATTTTACTATTTTTTGTTTGATGTTATTTTTATAGTAACCTAGTTTAAAATATGCATATATTAAATTATTTAAATGATTTCGAAGAAAGCCAATATCATTACATATTGTTGCAATTCTTAAAATTTCATTATTTAATGTATTATATTTTATATTATATGGTATGCATGAATGCTCATGCAAAAATATGTTTCTTGTAAATTTAAATATGTCATCTTTACGATATAAATTAAAAGTAGTTCTAATTGATGTTAATTTAATGCTCATATCAAGATATATACTTTCTTTATCATTAATATTGGATTTATTAAGTATGAGGCTACCTGGATAAATTTGTTCGGTTATTGGATAAAAATTGCTAGAATTAAATACACATATATCATCAATATATCAAAACATATATTTCATATCTTTATATAATTTAGATTCCTTTTTAAAACAGTTATGAACAAATTCATATTTGATTGGGATAATATTGAATCCCATCAGAACACCTTTTATTTGTCTAAATATAGATGTCCCACCTGTAATCAGTGATGTACCCACTATAACAACGATGTTATGTTGCTGCGCAATCAGAACGAACAATACCCCGATTGTACCAAGTATCAATAACCTCATTGATACTTTCAACATATATAATCTAACCACCGAGCCAAATTCAACAACAAAACGACAAAATATTTCTTTTAAAAGCTTTCCAACTTAATATTTATATTTATTTCAAAATAAGTAGGTAGATAAAATTTAACCACACTTCATTTTGCAATCATTTAAAACGGTTTTCGCGTTACCCCTTCGTCAGTAGCACAGTACAATAATATACAACCTGTACGTAGTACATATACACATATACTATGTTGTAGACGTGAAAGAATCTAAACATTAATTTTAGTATTTTCGTCATTAATGATCCTTGGCGTCGAGTCATTACTAATAAAGTTCTTGTCTTTTTCTTCGATGTAAATCCGTTCGTTTACCGTTAATTATCTCTATTTTTAAAAAGTGATTAAGCTTACTCTTGATGTGACTAACGGCTGAATCCCAGCTTGTTTCATCGTTTTGATATGATACCTACTTAGGCTGTTTCTTATGTTCATTGAGTCACGATTTATTCTACATACTGTACATGACAGACTGTGAAATCTAACGTGTATATAATTTCTTTAGTTTTGCATATATATTCTAAATTCTGTATTTTAGCCCAGTTGACAGACTATCAAAGTTGGTTGATGGTTACATATCTGCATATGCTTTGCAACGCTTATATCCACGCGATTCTGAGACTTTTATTTATATTTTTGAAGC
Source organism: Pomphorhynchus laevis (assembly GCA_012934845.2). Lineage (NCBI taxonomy): Eukaryota > Metazoa > Acanthocephala > Palaeacanthocephala > Echinorhynchida > Pomphorhynchidae > Pomphorhynchus > Pomphorhynchus laevis. Next base: position 90,861 of record WNNJ02002092.1, read on the forward strand.
TTTTTCATGAACACTGAAGCTTGTTATAATATATTTTATCTTTCTTTGTGGTCGTTAACACATTTTAACATTTTTGTAAATTTAAAACCAAACACTACAAAACAAACGAGGAATTCAGAAAACATTATAACAGAAGTACGCAAAATTCACAAAGACGATTCAATAGTTATTAAGAAATTAGACAAAGGTAACGAGGTCGTCATATGGGGCCTACCACAGATTATAGAAAGGAGGCACTAAGACATCTAAATTCAAACTCCTACAAATAATTGACGAAGAATAAGTAAATATATTATTAAAAACGGTGAGTGATTGTATGAAAGGTTTGCCGCTGACAAAATACATTCAAAAAAGAATCATAATAAGTTCACAAAGAGTAGGTAAATTCTATATGTTACAGGACACATAAAGATGCTTATCCGTGCACGGGAAGACTAATAGTTTCGAATATTAGAACATCTACGGAAGGATTATCTAAATATGTGCATAGCTTTCTATTACCAGCATTACAATGTATGGACTCGTACCTACCTGATTCCGATACTTTGAGAAAAAATGAACCCTTAAATAGCTAGGCAAATTTCAAAGTCATGGCAACCCTGGATGTTGAGTCGCTGTATACTTCCATTCCACTAGATGAAGGTATAAAAGCTGTAGAGGAATACTGGATAAGAAAATGTGAATGGGCAGATGCAGCGTATCAAACATTATAACGATGATTAGTAGCACACATAAGAATAGTATTTCCAGTTTGATAACGAGTTATATCGACAGACAATTGGATGGGTGAAACAGGAAAGGAAATCATAAGAGAACTTATGGTTCGGACAAATAATGACAGACTACCATGGTCTAAATAACAAAAATTACTACAATCTATCATGAAGATGCATAAAATTCTTCCTTGTAAAATACTACACAATCAGAAATATGTTGCGGCATGAAGTGAAAATTTGCATTACGTTGAAGAAGAAATTCGAAACATGTTTGTATTCTAAAAAACAGCTTTTAGTATTTTAAAGCAAACAAATTTTTGCAATTCCCAACTATCATCTTAAACTTAGATATATATGGAGTCTGTAATAAACCCTGGGATGCTGCTTCACACAGCTTATATATAAGAATTATATATATTATCTTCATATATAAGTATCTTCATATAAATAAGAATTATATATAAGAAATAATTATATATTAAATGATTAAGTATATATTATATGATAAGTATATATTATATATTATATAATTAAGCATATATTATATGAAATAAGTATATATTACTTATATATAAGAATTATATATAAGAATTGACTGCATTGTATTGGTTTCGAAAGCAAAAGCTACGTCACGCAATTAGCATATAGTGAATTCTTTCTGCTTTAATCCATATATAGTATGTTTTTCATGTGTATACACTGTATTGCTGCAACTGATGAGGCTTTTCAAAGCCGAAACGGTACGCCGTCTTGCAGTGTAGAAGCATGAAATTCTCTATATATAGAGAAAAGCAGATAGGTGTAATAGACAGTCCTGGTTGAATCAAATCTTTAATTTATTTATTGGTCCTCCGAGGATCCCAGGCGGCGGTGCTGTTTCCTTTGTAATATATTATATTGGTCATTTAGTGAAACCTCTGATGTCTTTTACACTGAAAAGAATTCATTGCATTGCATTGACTTCGAAAGCGCAAGCTACGTCATGCAATTAGCATATAGTGAATTCTTTCTGCTTTAATCTCTACATAGTATGTTTTTCATGTGTATACACTGTATTGCTGCAACTGATAAGGTTTCTCAAAGCCGAAACGGTACGCAGTCTTGTAGTGTAGAAGCATAAAATTCTCTATATATAGAGAAAAGCAGATAGGTGTAATAGACAGTCCTGGTTGAATCAAATCTTTAATTTATTTATTGGTCCTCCGAGGATCCCAGGCGGCGGTGCTGTTTCCTTTGTAATATATTATATTAATCATTTAGTGATCCCGCTGATATCTATTACACTGAAAAGAATTCATTGCATTGCATTGACTTCGAAAGCGCAAGCTACGTCATGCAATTAGCATATAGTGAATTCTTTCTGCTTTAATCTATATATAGTATGTTTTTCATGTGTATACACTGTATTGCTGCAACTGATGAGGCTTCTCAAAGCCGAAACGGTACGCCGTCTTGCAGTGTAGAAGCATGAAATTCTCCATATACAGAGAAAAGCAGATAGGTGTAATAGACAGTCCTGGTTGAATCAAACCTTTAATTTATTTATTGTTCCTGCGATGATCCCAGGCGGCGGTGCTTTTTCTTTTGTAATATAAGATATTGGTCATTTAGTGATCCCGCTGATGTCTATTACACTGAAAAGAATTCACTGCATTGCATTGACTTCGAAAGCGCAAGCTACGTCATGCAATTAGCATATAGTGAATTCTTTCTGCTTTAATCTATATATAGTATGTTTTTCATGTGTATACACTGTATTGCTGCAACTGATGAGGCTTCTCAAAGCCGAAACGGTACGCCGTCTTGCAGTGTAGAAGCATGAAATTCTCTATATATAGAGAAAAGCAGATAGGTGTAATAGACAGTCCTGGTTGAATCAAACCTTTAATTTATTTATTGTTCCTGCGATGATCCCAGGCGGCGGTGCTTTTTCTTTTGTAATATAAGATATTGGTCATTTAGTGATCCCGCTGATGTCTATTACACTGAAAAGAATTCACTGCATTGCATTGACTTCGAAAGCGCAAGCTACGTCATGCAATTAGCATATAGTGAATTCTTTATGGTTTAATCTATATATAGTATGTTTTTCATGTGTATACACTGTATTGCTGCAACTGATGAGTGTTGCCGGGTACTCATCATTTCGATGCTGAAGTGGTCGTCTAGAAGTGACATGGTGACTGAAAGTCGTGAATCGAAGTCCAGTCTATCAAGCAACACCATTATTATAAATGCCGTATTTCGTAAGAAATCCTGGACCGTTGTCTACTCAGCACATTCGTGCATTACTATTATACCTGCCGTATCCATTTAGGATCCAACGAGTGCAGCGACAATTCAGCAACAACCTCTGCCTAGTGTTTAAGGATGGTCCGCACAGCAATTCGATCTGGCTAAGAGCGAAAGCCTCAGACAATTAAGCAAAGTGTCGGAAACGCCTTTATTCACAATGTCACACAGGCAACCGAAACGACAGTGTGTACCTCATTCTACTGATGAGTGTTGCCGGGTACTCATCATTTCGATGCTGAAGTGGTCGTCTAGAAGTGACATGGTGACTGAAAGTCGTGAATCGAAGTCCAGTCTATCAAGCAACACCATTTAGTATAAATGCCGTATTTCGTAAGAAATCCTGGACCGTTGTCTACTCAGCACATTCGTGCATTACTATTATACCTGCCGTATCCATTTAGGATCCAACGAGTGCAGCGACAAATCAGCAACAACCTCTGCCTAGTGTTTAAGGATGGTCCGCACAGCAATTCGATCTGGTTAAGAGCGAAAGCCTCAGACAATTAAGCAAAGTGTCGGAAACGCCTTTATTCACAATGTCACACAGGCAACCGAAACGACCAGTGTGTACCTCATTCTACTGATGAGTGTTGCCGGGTACTCATCATTTCGATGCTGAAGTAGTCGTCTAGAAGTGACATGGTGACTGAAAGTCGTGAATCGAAGTCCAGTCTATCAAGCAACACCATTTAGTATATATATATATATATATATATATATATATATATATATATATATATATATATATATATATATATATTGTTATTGCGAAAAATCGCTTGAAACTGTGGTCCAGGAGCCAAAGCTGGCTACGATTGATTTTTAATCCATATTTGCTGCTAAATAACTGGACTTCGATCATCAGCTCCATCAGTCTAATGTATCACTCCGAGACGATCCTAACCACCCAGCAGTCATCGTCAGTCGGATGAAGTGGTTAGGGTACGTTTCGACTGCTTTTGTGATAACTATATATATATATATATATATATATATATATATATATATATATATATATATATATATATATATATATATATATATATATATATATATATATATATATATATATATATATATATATATATATATATATAGTCAGTGAATAGAGAGCACTGTCTCCGGGATCCGCTATGGGACGCTTTTATATATATTGAAATTTTATATTTGAACACCGGAAAAAGAAGAAATATTTATTATTCAATTAATTGAAGCTTTCGGCAAAATGCCTTCCTCAGCAATTGTTTAAAAAAACTGTTCAATACTCATGCGTTTTTAACAAAACTCATGCCAAATGTGAGTATAAGCCTACCGTATGGCTCCGCTATGTGTACGACATATTTTGTTCCTGGGAACACGGTCGTGTTCGCCTTAATCAATTTGTGGATGGCATCAATTCGGAATCTGAGTTAAATTTTCACATGTGACAAACAAGACAATAATGAAATTCAGTTTTTGGATGTGGCACTTAATAAAAATAATAAAACACAATCGGAAACTACTGTACATCGCAAATTCAAAGAGACAAGATCTCTAATACATGCAATCAGCGCCCATCATTCAAAAATTAAACGCAATTTAATTAGAAATGAGGCAATAAGAGCTAAGAAAATATGCTCAAATATGCTCAAACGTGGTTATAAAACCAAAGTCATAAACCGACAATTCCGAGAAGTCAGAATGATGAATAGGGACGAGCTTTTGAAAGGCCGTAATAAAGGCAATAAGGATAGTGACAATGTTTTCAACTTGATATTTGATTATCATCCGGCATTGATGGGGCTACAGTCGGACGTGGATCATGCATATGCGTCTTTGAGCCTAGCATCAAATGTGGATATTCCACGTCCGATAAACGGATTGTACATCACATATAATCTACGAAGATTATTAAATACAAAGAAATCTGAACCAGGTACTAACGCTCAATGTAATGATAAACGGTGCAAATGTTGTTCAAGTATGAATAACACAAATCATTTCACAAGCACCATAACAGGAATGAAGTACTTAGTGAGTGGCAACCACACATGCAAGTCCAAAAACGTTGTGTACCTATGCCATTGTATGCAGTGCGACCAACAATATGTTGGTGAAACATCAAATCAGCTTAACGTTCGTATGAACGGAATACGAGCCGATATAAAGTCAAAGCATATTGGTCGTGATGGCGCGGCAAACCATCAAATAGAAAACCGCGATCATGCTATAAATGTCACAATTTTGCGTAGAGGTTTCAAAACGGTAAATGAAAGAAAAAACAACGAACAGCGTTGGATAGCACAATTAACGTGTGATAGCGCACTGAACACATTTCACATATGTCATTTACCGTAAATATAAAAAACGCATGAGTATTGAACAGTTTTAAACAATTGCTGAGGAAGGCATTTTGCCGAAAGCTTCAATTAATTGAATAATAAATATTTCTTATTTTTCCGGTGTTCGAGATTATTGCTCGAGATTGCTATTCGCAATCTCGAGCAATACCGATTCAAACGAAACTTTTATGATTATATATATATATATATATATATATATATATATATATATATATATATATATATATATATATATATATA